>JAQGCN010000835.1:0-14327 GCA_034699725.1 Friesea truncata | reverse complement strand
TATTTCACTCGTAAATTATTCATTAAATCCCCAACATCTTCAATTTTCAATAAAACACCAAAATCACCCTTGTGAATTCGCATATGAGTATTCAAATTGCCTTTTAATCCAAATTGTTTTCCACATTCTTTACATTTGTAAGGACTTTCACCTGAATGTACTCCAATGGTGTGACGCTTTAATTGACTCTTGGATGGTGCTGGATATTTGCAAATTGTACAAATGAATTTGCTTTCTTTTGTGTGGGTTATCATATGGCTCTTAAGTTGTGAATTTGTTTTGAATTGTTTTGTACATTTTGTACAATTGAAGAATCCTTCCCCAGTATGACTCTTCAAATGAATATTCAGTTGTGATTTCCTTATGAATTTTTTATTGCAGTATTTACATTGAAATGGTTTTTCTCCTGTGTGGATTTTTTCGTGGTCCTTCAAGTTTTCGCTTCGTTTAAATTCTTTTTTACAAATATTGCATTGAAATGGTCTCTCATTGGTATGTTTGGGGATGTGCTGGAACAGGTTAGCTTTGGTTTTAAATGATTTCTGACAGAATGTACAACTGTGTCTCTTGTCAGAATTTGATTGTTGTATTTGTTGTTTCTGGGTTTTTTTTGTTTTAAACATTTTGTCCAGAATTCCAACCTGATTTGATTGGATGACTTTATTTCCAAAAATCCAGAATTTTTTTCTTAAAATATAGAAATTCTTGCTAAAATAGTTTGAAAATTTAATTTAAAAATAATTATAATTTTTGAACCAAATTATTATTTTCTTACTTTTCAGAGTTGTTGCACACAAAATAAATTTATGCCTGCTTTAGTAAATCCAGAAATAAACTGATACAAAAGGATGGACCCTTACCCTTTGCCTTTCCTTTTTACATGTCCATGGGTTTACAATCTAATTTTAGGATTGGATTCTGAGAATTTAATAAACCACCAAAAGTCATTTAGGCTTCTATTGAGAATTCATGGATTTGAAATGGACATCACATGAGACATGATGACACATTAGATCTAATGAAATGGATTTTTGGCTTTCAAATCACTTACTTTGGGGTCAATTCACGAAATAAGCCGAATGTCATCTTTTCTCAGAATACAAAATATTAAATTATAATTTTTAATTATCATTAACCAATGACTGAGGTTTATTTTACCAGAAAACTTAAGAAGAAATTCTTCTCGTTTGAAGTTTGGGATTCATCGTTACTTTTGCATGATGCTCGAATTATAGCTCCGAAATCTGATGAAGCACCAGCCATCATGATGAAGAAGATATGGTACAAAGCTTGAACTAAACAACTTCGACAAACAGTTGAAAAATTTAAAAAAGAAAAACCAAAATCCACCCTCTGATTTCCGGTTGAAAGGGAAATTCAGGAAGGAAAAAGCCTTCAACAATCTTAGAAACATTCCAACAAAAGTTTCTTTGATGATTATAATAAATAGTGTAGCTTGACAAGTCGCTTCAGTCCTGGAATGCGTTTTGGCTGGAAACGATCTCAGAGAAATATTTTACATGTAATTCACCATAGTGTTTTATTACACAATTATTATTGTTTCTATTCTGTTGATAATTAAATCAGACTTGAAATCTTCAATTTTATATCAAAACTGGTTATCATGGTAAGAGTGTTTTTTAGAATTATTAATGAGTTCGAATGGATGCCGAAATACTGGAGATTTAATTTTCACACAAGAGGAAGTATGACAAAGTGTAATAATTCACACTAGGAAAACAAAAACCAGTATTTATTTTTATTCTAAGATTGATTTCCTCCAGTGGTGACGCTTGGATTTCACAATGAATCTTGAAGACTATCCTGGCCCTCTAAAGGCGGCTTTAGGAAAAGGTCTAAATTAAATTGTTTATTTCATATGAATTAATGAAAGGATTTTTTAATCAGATGCCTCCAAACTACCACCTCCTCCAGAAACCGAAGGTTCGCAACATGATGATGAGGATATCGACATTGAAGACATTCAATACGACCTACGACTCCTGGAGAAGAATATTGGAATTCTTTTGAAACAACTTAGTTGGAGTGCTAGGATTCTCATAAATATTTTTCCATATTATCCTAAATGGGTATTCAATCTTGGAAAACCATGGTTTGGTATCGATCACACGGAAGGATTCCTTTTCTTCTACGCTTTTGCACTTACGGTAAGCATTTCTCAATATTATTGTTTTCATCCATCTTTGTATCTTTGATTCACAGCTTCACTTCGTAACGCTGGTTTTTGGATTTTTTCTGAGATTTATTGTAGAGAATCCATTTTACAATTATGATTGGGGTAAAAATAAATGTTTAATTATAAATATGGTATATAATAAATTAATAATTTTCAGTTCAAGTCGGTGTGGAGTGGTTTATGTTCGTCTTAACTTTTCAGTTGTTTTTTTACTATCGTTGCGTAAGTTTGTACGAGTTTATATTTATTAATTATAAATTAAATTATTTTTCTATTGAGTAGAAATCGTATCTTGGAGTCTACTTTTGGGTCCTTTTTAAAGTTTTTTATTGGAGTTCAATAATGTACAGTGCCCTTGTGCCTATGAGAGAATACTGGAAATGGATTGAAGTTATAATTCATGTTGCTCTTGATATTTACATTACAATTGCAATGCTTATGCATTCTCTAATTGATTACTCCAGACACACATTTACTCATGCTGTACTTTCGGAAATATTGGAAGAAGAACTCCGGGTTGCAAACAAATTAATTCAAGATGAAGATGAACGAGAGGATTGGGATTGATTGAAATCATAAATATATTCATTATTTTTACATTAAAATGTGAATGATTTTTATTAAAAATGGAAACTACTGACTGCTAACTTTGCTTATCCACATTATTATTAGGGAGGGAAAATTTTTTTGAAATGAAGATGTCAAAAATTTAAAACGCGAAACTCCCATCTCAATTTTTGAGTGACATCGGAGTTAATTTTCTGATTTTGATTAGATAGAACGGCAAACGTTGAACGGAAGGACAAGGATATTGACATTAATTTCTATTTTGCTCATAATGAATAATTTTATAAGATTTACCTAAACCTGTTGAAGTGAGTAGGAGCGGAGTAAACAGAAGGAAATACTCTCTCTGAATAATTGAAAATGGTATGGTAAAGTTGAATTTTTTTCACATAATATTTTTAGTAATCTTCATTAATTTTGTAATTATTAGATCCCATTCCAATAACGAAGAAGCTGACTTGACTAAGAATGTTCAAAAATGGGAAAGGAAGACCATTGGCAGACGCTAATTTGGGTGTAACGTTTTTTACATCAAGTCAAAGGCAGGATACATGTGGAAGCAATGGATTGCCCTTAACACCTAACAGTATACGAATATTAGGAAGGTCACGCTATCTAAAGTCACTGTCACATCCAAATCTTGCCGAGTATGTTGATATCATCCGAGGAAAACATGGTAGGAAATCAATTAGTTTTCTGTAATGAATAATGAAATAATAGAAAGTTACTCTTTGATTTTGTTCTTTAGAAAGAATCATAATAGTATCGGAATATTATGGGACCAATCTAGGAAATGTGCTCAAAAATAAGAAAGTCGACTTCAGAAAAGACATAGGAAAGTTTATTACACTTGTGGTGGAAATCCTTCGGCCTTTGGTTTACTTGAATCAGCATGGGTAAGTTAAGTAAAAACAATCAATCTTAAGAGTAATTTAATGAAAGTTAAAAATTTTTTGTAGAATGGTTTCAAGAAATCTGAGTTTGGAAAATATTCAGTTTGGTGAATTGAAGACAGTTAAATTGTTTAATTATGGAACTCACTATATTACAAATGGTGGTGATTATGTTGCGTTTCCAATTGGACATCCTAAATACACTGCACCTGAAATATTCCTATCCGAAACTAAAAGTGGATGTGATGTATTTTCATGGGATATTTGGTCACTTGGTATTTTACTTGTTGAAGTCATCTTGGGGAAACCATTGTGGGAGGAAGTAAAGTTACCACAAATTATTAGAAATGTTGCTCAAATTACAAAATTGGAAAATGGTGTTCTGAATGCTCTGTTGGAAGAAAATGATGAACTGAATCTCCTCCAGGTACGTATTCATTGTTTTATTATTCAAAAATATTTCATTCATTTTGCATTTAATTCTTTAGGAGTTGAACCCTGTTATCTTAAAAATAATCAACATGTGCCTGGAAAAGGATATTAAAAAACGTCCATCACCTTCAGAGATGTTGAAGTACGTTGAAGAAAGTAAATATTATAATTCATCTCCAGCTAAAGTGTTTTCATGTACACCTGAAAATAATTGCAATTGTAAGATACCAAATAACCCAAATGGAGAATTTTCAACTTTTTCTGGAAAAGAATTTTTGGATTCATCATCTTTATCTCTTGAATATAAAAAATTAAATATGGACTCACTACTGCCTCTGCTCAAGGAAACAAGAATCTTTAAAAATGGAATCTCAGAATCTGATCATCTTTGTAGGAGAACAATGAAAGAAGTCTACCATTTCTGGCAATTAGCCGGTGGTGATGTGATTGCTGAACTAAAGCGTCAAGGATTAACTAGAAGGAAACCAGCTATTCTCTCACTTCCAGGGTAACCAACCACTCTTTACTCAATAATATATGCATAGTTTCTAGTATCTGTTTCATAGTTCAATGACACTTGGAGGAGAATTAAAAGGAAGAACAAAAGAACGAAGTTTACTACTGGATAATACTGTGATTGTTTTACCACTTATGGAATTAATCAAACGTTTAAGTCGGATGCCACCACATACTTACTATCCACTTGTGGTCTCAACCATGTAATTTCCATAAAGTTTTTGTTTAGTTATATTTATTTCATACAATTTTTTCTAGTCCTGGATTGCTGCAAAATTCAATAGATATGACAAATGAGGCATCTTCACTTCCACTAATCATCAGAGAGAGGGATATTGAATATCAATTTCATAGAATTCTTTTGTTTGACAGATTGTTAAAGGTAACCATTTGAGTTTTTTTAGAACTGCTTTAAAAAACCAGTGTCCGAAGGCCTCTTTACCCAATCAGTTTTTGAGGCCTTGGACACTGGTTTTTAAAGTAGTTCCAAAAAATTAACCATTGTAACATAACATTATGTATGTTTATTATAAAATTCTAGGGTTATCCACATACGAAAGAACTTATCCAAAATGAGGCTCTTATTGACATACCTCCATTTTTTCGAAATCAAATTTGGTCATGTCTATTAGGAATAGAAGGAGATGTAGAATTATCCTATATTTCAATTGACAAAGAAACTCCAACATCAACTGATCGACAGGTGAATATATTTGTATTTGGTGTTAATTTTCATATTATTTTCACGATTTGATTTTTAGATTGAAGTTGATATTCCAAGATGTCACCAATACGATGAACTCCTTTCTAGTCCTTCTGGTCATGAAAAATTTAAACGTGTGCTCAAAGCTTGGGTTGTTAGTAACAAAAAATACGTTTATTGGCAGGGCTTGGATTCTTTATCTGCTCCGTTTCTATACTTAAATTTTAATAATGAAGGTGAATAGTACCTAAATTATTTATATTGTTTTTATAATAATGAATTTTTTGTTTATTTGCAGCAATGGCCTTTTCTTGTCTTTCAGCTTTCATTCCAAAGTTTTTGCATAATTTCTTTCTTAAAGACAATTCAGCTATAATTCAAGAGTACCTTTGTAAATTCTCTCAGCTCATTGCTTTCCACGACCCTGAATTAACAAATCATTTAGATGCAATTGAATTCATTCCTGAACTATATGCAATTCCTTGGTTCTTAACCATGTTCTCACGTAAGGAATTAATTAACTAAAATTATTTAATAAAAATAATGATACAATTTGTATTAAATTTTTTAGATGTATTCCCCCTTCATAAAATTTTTCACTTGTGGGACAAGTTGCTTTTAGGCGATTCATCTTTTTCACTTTGCATTGGACTTTCAATATTATTTCAACTACGGGAAAGTCTTCTTATTTCTGGATTTAATGAATGTATTCTACTCTTCTCTGATATGCCAGGTTAGTTGATTTATATTTGAAACTTAAATAATTATTGCTTAAATATTTTGGATTTTTTTAGAAATAAATATTGAAAAATGTGTGGGTGATTCAGTGGAAACATACTGTAACACTCCAAAAAGTGTACTCTGTCGTAAACACGAAGCACCTGCAGATGGTAAATTAACAGTACTCAAAAATATGGGTAGAAGCTCAAGTTCAGAGAGTTCACCTCCTTCAACTTCCAGCTATCACAACAATTTTCTCAATTATGAAGCACTTGTAAAGAAAATAATTTAATCAATTTTTAATTCTTAGTTTGAATTTATGTAATTATTTAAAACAGAAAATGCATCCACTAACTCTTGTAGAACTAAAAAAAGAAAAATGTCCAAGGATAAGTGGTGAGGATTTACTTCATCTTTTGTCTATTCAACAGGATTCTCCGTCCAAAAAACAAGAAGTTGTCGTCATTGATATCAGAAACAGAGAAGAGTAAATGGAAAATATTACATTAGTTATCTTAATGAAATTAATTCATGTTTTGTATTTTAGCTACAATCGTGGAGCAATCCCTGGAAGTTTGAACATTCCTTTTGTGACTGTTTTTACAAATCAAGGGAATTTTGTCCAAACCGAAGATGTGGTTAATCTAAAGGCGTATCGTGGGGCTGTTTTAGCTGTTGTTGGGAACAGAGGAGATTCAGCTACTAAAGTAATTAAAATTAATTTACATTTGGATTTCTAATCATGATTTTCATTCAGTTTGCAGAAGGATTATTGCGCATGGATTTGCCTAGAGTATGCATTCTGCACAGAGGGATTGACATTTTTAGAAGTGGTCACGTTCTCTTGGTTCCTTCGACAGTTTAGACATAAATGCTACCGATGTGCTTTAAAAATTGGTTCTTAATCATTAATTGTAATAAAATTAGTGATGGAAATAAATTGAGAGTGGATTTGACAATGACTTAGACTTTATGGTGTGCCCATGACAATATGACATGACAGGTTGTTGATTTTGAGAGTCCCTTAAAAAAGTTCTGGTGAGGTTGGTTATCCTGACATGCGCAATTCTTTGAAATAAAAGTCAAAGGAATGAAAAAAGAAGAGACGAGAAGAGTGACGAGGACGAAATCAGCCAGACCGACGACGAGGCGAGGAAGGAGAGGGAGACAGAATTTCTTTTCATTTCATTCATTTTCCATTTTTAATTAAAACAAAGTTAAAGTTTAATCCTTAATCATGAGGGCATTTCTATTTTTATTCCTGAGCGTCTTATTTATACCAATAATCATCGCAGATCATGAAGAGTTCGACTATTCGGTAACTAAATTACATAAAATTAATTATGTTAAATTTTACAACCGGCTTTATGATAGACAATTGAAAACGGAGAAGATATACCGGATTACGTACCAGCAGAACCTTCAAATCTGGATATGGTTTACTTTTACGACAACTTCGATGACCCAGATGTCACAAACAAGAAATGGGTAACATCCAAAGCTCAAAAGGAGGACCAGCAGGGATCGAAATATGACGGAGTATGGGATTTTCAATTACCACAGCGTGTAATCTTTGGAAATGATCGTGCATTAGTTCTCAATTCAAAAGCTAAACATGCTGCAATCTCAGCTAAACTACTCCGACCATTCGAATTTAAGACTAAACCATTATTCGTACAGTATGAAGTGAATTTCCAAAATGGAATCGATTGTGGTGGGGCATACATCAAACTCCTGTCTCATTCCCATAATATGGATTTGGCTAAATTCACTGATAAAACACCGTATACTATCATGTTTGGACCGGACAAGTGTGGTAATGACTATAAGGTGAGGATTTCTACTAATTGAATAGACAGGAGTTAATTAATTAATTTTTTTCTTCTGTTTTATAGCTTCATTTTATTTTTCGACACAAAAATCCAATCACTGGAGAGTTTGAGGAAAAACATGCAGGAAAGCCAACAAGCCGCCTTGAAGAGAATTACTCTGACAAAAAACCTCATTCATACCTTCTTAAGCTCGTTAGTGAAAAAAATGATTTATTGATTTTGTATAAGACTATTCTATTCTAATGTTTCATTCTTTTTAGTTTCCTGATAACACATTTCAAATTCATGTTGATGGAGTATTAGTAAACAATGGTCACCTGTTGGAAGATATGACACCTTCGGTAAATCCTCCAATTGAAATTCCTGATGAGAATGAAAAGAAACCAGCTGACTGGGATGAGCGTGAAAATATTGTTGATCCAACAGCTAAAAAACCTGATGATTGGGATGAAGAAGCACCAGCTATGATTCCGGATGTGAATGCTGCTAAGCCCACTGGTTGGTTAGAAGATGAATCGGTAAGTAATATTTTGGTAGATAAATAATAAGTTCAATCGTTAATTTTTGTGTGATCATAGCCTACAATTCCCGATACGAATGCTAAGAAACCAGAAGATTGGGATGATGGTATGGATGGTGAATGGGAACCACCACAGGTGAACAATCCTGTTTGTGCTGATGCCGCTGGATGTGGTCAGTGGACACCACCACAAATCCCAAATCCATCATTCAAAGGTAAACTTTGGATTGGACATAACAACATTCTATTATAATTATGTAATGTTTAACTTTTTAGGAGTATGGAAACCATCAACCATTCCTAATCCAAATTACAAAGGAAAATGGTCACCAAGAATGATCCCAAATCCAAACTATTTTGATGACAAAGAACCATTCAAAATGACTCCGATTGTAAGAAAATTACAGTAAAAATGTTGATGTTTGAATTGATTTATTATAATTTGTATATTTCATAGGGAGCTGTTGGTATTGAAATCTGGGCTATGACTGACTTGATTTTGTTTGATAATTTCATTATAACTGACAATGAGAAAGTTCTTCAAGATTGGATTACTAAAACATATGATCTCAAGAAAAGAATGATCGATAAGGATTCTGTAAGTAACTTTTACTTGACAATATTTTCACAAATGTTTTTTAAAACAGAAATCCTGGTATGGGAAATTAATGCGAAAAATGAATTACCATCCTGAAGCTTGGACTGTTTATGGAATTTATTGCTTAATTCCAGTTTTTGGATATCTATTTTATTTATGGAAACTTTACGATGAGGTTATTATTATTATTTAGAATATTTCTTTTGTTTGCTTGTAGGAAGGAATTTTCAGTCGTACGTTCAACTATACAAACGCACACCCTTGGCTTTGGGCCGTATATTTGGTAGTAATTTGTTTACCTATTGTACTTATTATTACATTTTGTTGCGGTGGTAGTCAGGTACCCTTCACATCACTCAATTATTAAATAATTTAATATAAATATTGTAATTTTTATAGGAAAAACGTGATGAAGCTTTACATAAGAAGACTGATGATTACGAAGAAGATGATCCAGATGAACTTGCTAATGATTTAACTCCTCCTCGTGAACAAACTAATAATGATCGTCCAAGTACAAATACAAGTACAGATAGCAAAAGCAGAGGAGGAAGTTCTTCACCAGTTTCACGTTCAAAAGGGAGAGGTGGTAATAAAGAAGATTTGGAAATGGATAGTGGAGCAATGGGTGATCAGAATTTGGACGAAGAGGAAGAAGTTGACTTAAGTGATCCTGCAGTTACTGGATCTACTAATACTGATACAGATGATGATGCTGCTCAACGTCAACAGGAAAAGGTAAACCATCAAAGTTAAAGAATCAATTAATAATTCTAAATACAACGTTAAGTTAAATAAATTGATTTCCTGTTTTAGCCAAAGCCAAAGTCTACCAAAGGTAAAAAATCTGGTCCTAAGAAACGAGCAAATCGAGTCGACTAAACTTAACAACACACACACATCATAAATATAATTTTACACTAATTCCAAGTAATCAGATTCAAAATTTTTCTTTAAATCGTTGTTATTCAATTGTTGTATACGCGTAGATTATTTGGCTTTCAATAGATAATTTTTTATGTTTCTTTAAGTATTTAATTAATTGGTTGCTCAATTTTTCTGTATTATCTTTTTAATTAACTTAAAAGTTTGTTAACTGATTTGCGACATTAGCTATCACTATCAGTTGGCAGCTAGTTTGTTTTTTTGCTATTTTTGTGTAATTGCTCTTCATTTGTTAAAAGTTTATCCTAAGATTAAGAAGGTCTTCGTAATAGTCACTGAATTTGTATTCTATGACACCATGGGCTGCATTTGTAGTAGTGCTAAGATTAATGACATGTTTCATGTATTAGAAAATGTATGAATTTAAGATAAAAGGAAGTGATTCCTGTGTGCCTAAAATATTTGTCAACTGGTCATCGGATTATTATGAATTCAATCACTTTTAATAATTTAAGTCTGTTTAGCTAATAAGAGCTAGTCAAGTAGTTTTATTACTTGTGTAAATTAATTAAAACAGAGTTAGTGAATTTTATAAATGCTAAATTAATTGATTCATAATAAACGCATTTATTCAATGTTAATTTTGTTTACGTTTTTCTAAAATATTTTTTATAAAGAACTCTCCTGCTTTGTAGGAACTTCTAACAAGGGGACCACTGGCAGTATATAAGAATCCAACTTCATTTCCTTTCTTTTCCCAGTATGAAAACTTTTCCGGGGTTACGTATTCAATTACCTTGAGATGTCGCTTCGTAGGCTGCATGTACTGACCTAAGGTCAAACAATCAACTCCGACGCTACGTAGATCTAAACAACAGAGAGGGATTAGGATGTGTAAAATGTATAATTTTAGAAAATACCATTCATAGTTTCCAGAATCTCCTCGTCAGATTCTCCAAGGCCAAGCATAATTGAAGTCTTTGTGACCAAACTTGGTTTAAGTTCCTTAACATGCTTGAGGACTGAGAGAGTTTGTCTGAATTTAAAAGAAAAAAAGTTAGACAAAATACAGAGTTTACATACATTATTTACCTATATTTAGCTCTGGGGTCTCTTACAAACGGTGTGAGACGCTCGACAGTTTCAATATTATGAGCAAACACATCAAGTCCAGAATTAGCAACGGCTGAAACATGTTCTAGAATTCCGCGGAAATCTGGAGAAAGTACTTCGACTAGTAATTTTGGGATGTCCTTCTTAAGATGTGTGACTGTTTCTGCTATATGGGCAGAACCACCATCAGACAAATCATCGCGATCAACTGATGTTAAAACGACATAATCCAGACCCCATGCTTTAATAGCATCCGAAGTATGTTTGGGTTCATTTGGATCGAGTGCTGGTGGAGCTTTAGATGTTTTAACTGAGCAGAATCGACATCCTCGAGTACAAGTATCACCCATTAACTATTTCAAAAAAACAATTAAACAACTTTTCCTATACTTTTACTTTATGATTCGTTCCTTTACCATTATTGTTGCAGTTGCAACATTATCTGGTCCACCTCCCCAACATTCACCAATATTTGGACACCTCGCCTCTTCACACACCGTGTGTAGATTAAGGCCACGTAAATTATCCTTTAAACGGGCGAAGTTCTTTCCTACTGGAATCTCAGTTTTGAGCCACGGTGGGAGTCGTAGTCGTTCAGATTCTCCGGCTTCACGTTTTAATTTTCCTAATTCAAAAAACAGACAAGAATATAATTCATTATTTCAATTCTAGCATTCTGTTTGTTGAATTGATGATTGAATTGTTGGAGTGATTTTTGAGAATGCAAAATAACTTCAGAATAAAAATACCTTCGTAAGATTCCCACGTTTGTCCCTTGGGAATAGACCCTGATATAAATTCGGAAAACTCTGGACCATCTGCAAGGATTTTCTTTTTGACATTAAAAGATACTGCGACTTTGGCTGATTCTGATTTCCATCGTATGCTATTCTGCAAAAATTAAAATTAAATAATGATTATACAATTACAAATGAAAATTTTGAAATCACAAACTTACAACTAGTGATTGACATTTTGTGTTGAAATTTCTTCTTGTGACGACGAGTCCTAACTCAGAATACATTTTCACAAATTAATTCAAAGTACAATTAAATTTATAACTTTTATTCACACCAGCGTCGTCCTCATCGTCACGTCTTCACCCTTGACCTTTTTGTTCTCCTACCAAAATCAGCTGATTGACGAGATTTCAAGAATTGAAATGTGACATCTTTCATGTCTGATACTGCTATGCGTCTTTTTTCTTAAATTTCAAGGCGCTTTTTCATTCGGCGTGTGAAAAAATCCAGTTTAATTTTTTTAACAACAAAAAAACAATTTTTAATTAATTAATTAAGTTCTTTCCTTTTTCACATCACCACGTTATGTATTCTGAATTACGGTTTGCGACACAGAAGTTGAAATTAAAATGTCCATCTTTGGTAAGCTTTGTATAATTTATAATTATAACCATATCAATTTATATTTCCATGTTTTTGTAGAATCAGTTACAAACCAGGTGGAATTCAAATAAACTTGAAGCATTTGAGGATAATGAATTCTCTAAATTAGATATAATGAAATCAAGAGACACAAGACGACCACCGAGAAAACGATGGGAAAGAAAAGAAGCAGAAGTACAACCTCCTAGGTAATGCTATGTTGTTTTAATATTAATTACCAATGCTAACTTATGATGTTGTAATCCTTCTACAGATACAAAAAGATGCCAGTAGATCAAGACTGGCCAAGTGTATGGCCCGTCGCACGTTCATTTCATCCTGCAAGTGTCCCACTCCCATTGCACCAAGGACACGTCAAACAGAATAAACCATACGCACCTCCTGGGAAGTTTGCTAATCTCGAACTAATGAAAATTGCCAATTTTCTTCATCTTACACCACCTGCTATTCATAGACACTGTGAGGCAATTAAAAGTAAGCATTTATTTTATTACTATTTTAACTTTACAGATTTTTAATTTATACTTTGTTTAGAATTTTGTACACCTTGGCCTGAAACTTTAAAAACAGAAGAAGATATAGAAAAGCATTTCCCTCTTGAAGTTCTTGCAACAGATTACATGCATTCAAGTCCAACAATTCGAGATTTTCGTTCTAGAATTGTCACAGTCAGGGTAATTTACATATTTGCTTTATAATTATGAATAAAAATTATTTGATTTTTTTTTCTATTCTTAGATAAAAATGCGGAACTTTGGATTTGATGAACATGCGAGGGACAAGTTTCTACGATTAGTTGGAGAACGTTATAATATCCCATCAGATTACTTTACATTAGTTACTGACTGTTGTCCAATTCGAAGACAAAACTACGATTATGCAATGTATTTGTTAGCTGCACTTTATCATGAATCAAGAGTAATTCAAAAACAATTTAAGTAATTCTATTGAAAATGCATTTTAATTTTTCAACTTCATTTTAGAATGCAGAAGCTTGGGAAGCTGATAAGTCTGAAGAAGATATGGAAAAGTATGTTTGGGAAGGAAGCCTTTCACAGAAGAATTTAGCTGTGATATTGTCCCAACTTGTTAAGTCATCAGATCCACACAAACCATCATACTTGAAACCACTCGAAGGAAGTATAGTCAATGCAGAGAATATTTGTGTAGTCAAACCTGTGCAAGATTATCGAACTCATACAATTTCAATCCATAACCAAGGTAAAGCCAGATTTTTTAGTGAAAAGAAACCCAAAGTGTAAAAACAAAGCTCTCTTTTATTATCCTCTTTTTTTGATTATCATAAGATATTAATTTGCATTCTTTTTCAATATTGTAGGTGAATCTGTGGAGTTTGTGGAAGACTACGGTAAAGCTGTTAGAGAATTGTTCAGTTTGCCCAGTAAGACGTAATTTGACCTTATTTTGTTATTAAGGATTAGGACAGAATTCTCTCATTTTTATAATAATAATTTAAAGAATAAACTTAAAGTCTATTACTGTCCATGTAAAATCCATGAATTTCCAATAGAAGCCAAATTGACTCTTTGGTGGTTTATTATTATTAACCAGCGAAGCCTAGTTAATGTAATCCTACCAGTCTGTCTGTCTGTCCGTCTTAGTCGTTGAAAACTTAGACAACAAAATTTCTCTTCAAAATTCATTATTCCCTCATAAACCGTAAAAATAACCTCTACAAAAGTTGTTTAGAATTAAATCCTGAACAACTTTTTTATTTAACATTATCCTCTGCATCGGAATTGACAATTGAGTTATGTAAAAGTACTTATTAGACCACTGGTCGGAATAAAGTTTAGTGGTCTTATGTAAACTTTGTTGACAGACAGAGGAGTGGATAGTTTCTTCGCTAGTTTTTAGCCCGACTTCGGGCTTATGTATTCATCCTGTCCGTCCGTCCGTCTGTCATCACGATAACTTTAGAACGGGT
>JAQGCN010000834.1:0-14340 GCA_034699725.1 Friesea truncata | reverse complement strand
TGTCTTGGGTATTTTTCATTTGTCAACGAAGCATCCATAACGAAGCGCTTCGTTGAAAGTTTTTGAAGAAAAATATTGAAATTAACGTCTAACATGTTATAGGATTCTCTACTGTATAAATATTCGAGGCCCAAGTCTTCAAGAGTTTCTTTTAGTTGGAGACACCAACTATATTTTATTTCTGGAAATTTACCTGACACCCGCCTGAGTTCTCTATACGCACTATACATTAGTGAGTCTGTGTTTCTAAGTACTCATTTTAACATAAAATACAAATAAATTAAAAATATTAATTAAATTTCTAATAAAGTATTAAGGATAAAATATTTAATTAGTTAAGTGTAGTGTAGTGAATGAACTTAATACTCAAACTCCATCTTCATTTTTATTTCTAAAACATTTACTCTATGAATCCAATGAATGAATTTTATAAAATGGAGGTTTCCATCTTTCATTTCTGAGGAATTATCAAAGGATCCTTTGTTTCTATTCTACTCGTAAGGTACCACCACATACATTAATACAAATATTAAAACAGTAAAAAACCAATGGCTGAGGCCATTCTATTTGGATTGGATTTTTCAAACTTATTGAGTGAGGGGAAGGATAAGGATTTCTATCAAATGGTTTTTTATTCTTTAAACAATTTAAATATAAATATTTTATTTTTATTATGAATTAAAATGAATTATAAGGAAGAATTAAAATTAATTTTAAAAATGGATGAGCCTCTTTGTTTACAATTAAAGTCTTTAAAAATAAAAAATAATATATTATAATATATATTCTATTCTATTTACATCCACATGATTTGATAACCATATCCTTGTATTTTTTAACAGTTACATTTGAATTATCATCATAATATAACATTGAAATTGATCCAAGTTTTAAAGGTGCACAAGATGGTTTTGGAAATTCCTGTGGATAATATGTATGTACAAGAGTTGATACAATTGCATGATTTGTTGCATTCTATAAAATATAAAATATTATTATATATTTAAATAATTAATAATTAATAATATTACCATTGCAGCAGTTAATGGAAATGAACATTCTCCAGTACAATAATATGCAATAAATCCATCAGGTGCAATTACCCAATCCTTCCATCCCAAATCTTCAAAATTAACATAAAGCATACCCATTTGACAACTTCTTGGACGATCAAGTAATTCCTCAAAATCAACTCCTCGTCCTTTTTTAGTCTTCCTTCCATTACGGCGACCACCACCAGTACTTTCTGGTGTACGTGCTACACGACGACGTTTCTTTGGATTTTGTTTATTACTTCCTCTTTTTCTACTTTCTCCACCTTGAAGAAAACTTACAAGAAATGGTTGTAATTCTTCTGAATCTTCAGTTGTAGTTAATCCACTTGATTTCATATTAATCTCAATACCTAATAAAATATATTATATATAATAAATAATAATTTATTTATTTATTTTTATACCATTATCTCCTCTTTTAGTTGAAAGAATAAGCCCATAATTTAATGATGGATTTTTAATCCATTTTGTAAATGATTGTGTTATATTTAATGGAATCCAACCACTTTCCCAAGATGATAAAATCCTTTCATCAACTTCATTTAATTCAAATGTTCTAAAATATAAATACATTTTTATTATAATTTATATAAAATAAACCCTGTAACCCAGGGGTGTCAAAAAGTAGCGAAAGTGACCTAAGGTCCTAAGGTCTTAAGTTGCATGACCTGTCTGTCTTAATTATTTTTGAACAACTTTTGTATAGTTCATTTTTGATGTTTATGAGGGAATCTAAGGTTGACCTTGACCTGTGACTTAAGAAGTCACCACAGAAAGAAATGTATTTAAAATTGTAAATGGTATTTATGTCATTTTTGAGGTTATGAGGAAATCCGATGTTGACCTTGACCTGTGGCTTTAAGGGGTCACGGCAGGAAAAAATGTCAGAGAAAAAGTTGTTCAAAATTTTATTCTAAACAACCTTTGTTTAGTTCATTTTTGAGGTTATGAGGAAATCCGAGGTTGACCTTAACCTATGGCCTTAAGGGATCAAGGCAGAAAAAAATGTAACATAAAAAAGTTGTTCATAATTCTATTGTAAACAACTTTTGTTTTGGTCATTTTTGAGGTTATTCGGCTTGCTAGTGACGTCATTTTACACACAAAGGAGAGGGATTTTACTCTTTTTTTCTCTTACGAAAATTAACATTACGGTCAACTTTGACCTTAAATTTTGGTAATTTTTGCGTGTAGACCAACTAATCTGGAGATGCAGTGAGTTTTCAATTGTTATTTTCTGTCGAAAAATGTTTGAAAAAATTGTTAACTTAGAAAAAAAAATTCAGAAAACCCCGCCTTGACCTGTGGCCTTAAGGGGTCACGGCAGAATAAAATGTCAGAGGAAAAAGTTGTTCAGAATTTTATTTTAAACAACTTTTGTAGAGGTCATTTTGTCGCTAATGGGGCAACGCAAAAAAATTGGTGAATTTTTTCTAAGTACATTTCGTGTCCAGCGACGGACGGACGGACAGACAGACAGACGGCACAATAACATAAAGTAGCTTTCGCTACTTAATAATATAAAATTTAATTTCCTTACTTTCCATTATCATGTGATAATATTTCAGAAATTGATATACGAAATGCATCACCATTTTCATCCTCTTTTAAAGTATTCTTCCAAATTCTAAGTTCTCCACCAAGTACTTTTTCATCATTTGATATTTCACTTACATCAAACCAAAATACTTTATTCTCTTCAATATTTGGAAAAAGTGATGAATAACGATGACCTTATAATAAAATAAATATTATTATTTATATATAATTAATATAATAAATATAATTTAATTACCTCTATTAACAAATGATACAATTGCATCTGAATTTTGTATTGCATTATATTCATGTGAATGAATATTAAATTTAGAATAATTGAGATTTATATTATTTTGTATTCCACTGAGACTAAGTCCAACATCTTCTCCAATTGCCAATGATTCATATACTTCTAATAAAAATTCAGATGCTGGTGATCGAGTATGAAGGAGATGAGGATGGGGTTTTGATTGAAATCCCATTATATTTAATAAATCAAAAGACATATCTCGTACATCTCGTTTTGTAAATCTTTGAGCTAATATTGTATGTCCTGTTCCATCGTCTTGATATAATCCACTTGGTGTACCACAATCAACTACACTTATTACTAATAATATTAATAAAAAATAAATCATTTTTATAATATTATTTTTACAAATTTTAAAATATTTCTTCGTCTTCTTCTTGACAAAAAGACCTTGAAATACCCAAACCCTAATTCTTTTTTTTCTACCTGCCCACGAAGATTCATCTTCAGGGCATAAAAACTCTGCCTTTCTCTCATTCTATTGTCTTTATTTATACATCTTCCCCCTTTACAATACATTACAATACAATATAATACAATACAATATAATACAAATACAATACCATTTTTAAAAATATATGGATTCATATTCATAATCATGACATATACTCATCTCAACATAAATTAAATTAACACCTTCAATTCGTTTATAAATTTTGGTCTTATTGGATACATATTATTTATATGTATTTTAAAATTCTTATAAGAAAAATAATGGTTATAAGTAAAAGAATGAATGGATATTTATTAATATTTTTATTTTGTTTATTTTTGTTTAGGATATTAGGAAGTAAATGTAAAAATGTAAAGAAGAGGAAGGAAGTCACCTGAGAAGAAGGTGGATGTGGATTTAGATTTACTGAGCGTGGGAACAGAGGGTGAGCTTCTGTTCACACGAAAAAACTACCCCCTTTTATTTTACAAAAATATCCCTTATTCACCCCTCTCCATCCCTCCCCACCATCACTTAATTCCCTTCTTCCATACATCTTATACACAATTACACTTCTTATAAACAAAATATCAATTCTATAATTTCACACCAAATCATCTTATAAAATAATAACATTTAAAATAAAATATTAAAAATATATTTTAATAATCAAAATATTTTATTAATTAATTTAATATTACACTTATTTAATCCATTCCTTTAGCATTAAATATTAAAATATCATATTACAAAAATCAATTTTCGTAAAATGTATTTGCAAAAAAAGGTATATTAAAGAAGGAAGGAGAATAAGAGAAGATGAGTAGAGTAGATTTGATATAAAGATCCCGTTCCCACGCTCAGTCACTTCACTTGTTGTTCCCTTCCTTTGCCTTTCTTTTATGGTATGGTATGGATAGGACAGGATGAGGACGTGGACGAGGACGATGACGGTAGGTCGTTCGTATTGATGTGTGCATACGTACGAACGGGGGTAGTCTACGTCCTTTGTTTTTAAGGGATAGGAAGAAGCAGGGTAAGAAGGGCAGGGGAGGGGGTAGTTTCCTGGATCCCTTGTCCCTTCGAGACTGGATTTTACAAGTCCCACTACCAAAGTTCCAGTCACTTGCTTAAACTACCGTCAGACACGTGGCAGTCCAACGACCAGCCAACGTACGTACACACACCGGAAATTTTACTAAAATTTTTAATAACAATAACAATATATTAGTTTATTTTATTTTAAATATAATATTAACAGTTAAATCATCATACTTTTCTTAAGATTTTGTATTTGTATTGTATAAAAGAAAAAGACAAACCGTGGGAAAAATTCCTCATCTTCTACATTTTTATTTACATAATCAAATTCAACTTATCTCAAGAGAAGAAATTATTTTATAATTTACTTTTACAAACTCAACAAAATACAAAGATTCATCTTGTCAACTTTCCAACATTTTAATAGTTAAAGTTTAAAGTTAAGGAAAATTCCAATTAAAATATGGCAAAAAGATCTTTAAGTGATAGTGATTGCGATGATCTCTTTTCAGATCACAAAGACAGGTAAATAATATTATATTTTTTATTTTATTAAATTTATTATTGTAATAATTAATAATTAATAGTTATATAATTAAAATATTTTTTTTATAGTTGTTTGACTCCACCTGAAACTTGTGGTCATCAAACCGTAAGTCGTAAGAAACGTCGTGGAATAATTGAAAAGCGTCGAAGGGATCGTATTAATAATAGTTTATCTGAATTACGACGTCTTGTTCCAACTGCATTTGAGAAACAAGGATCAGCTAAATTGGAGAAAGCAGAAATCCTACAGATGACTGTTGATCATTTAAAAATGATTCATTCAAAAGGTAGAATTTTAATTTTATATTATTAGATTATGTTATAAAATATATTATATTGATGAATTTAGAAGTTATTGGGTTATATTTTATAATTGTGGGTTGTCAGATGGGTCTGTCGGAGGAGTTAACTTAGAATCCCACTCTGCTTCTGATCCTTCTTTTTTTTTAATTTTTTTAATCTTAAGATCACATTCACTTTAACTTCACTTCTTCAGACACTACCAATTCAAACCCTTGAATCTTCCGACGGCGCCAATGAAATTACTAAACCAATTAAACATAAATATTATTAATAACACAACAAAAACATTAATCACTTTCACCTAAATTTAATATTTACAATCAAAAATTAAACTCAATTTTAATTTTACAAAATATTAAATTTCTTTTTTAAAAATATTTTTTTAAAAATAAGAATAAGAATTATGAATATGAATTTAGAGAAGGATTTTTTTATGTTAAAAATCGTAGATCACGAAGGGGTTATCACGAAGTTGATTCTGAGAATCCGGTTTTTTAGATTAATTTCCTAACCCCAATCATTTCCTTTTTCTTAAAATCAAGTAAAGTACAATGTAGAAGTTGAAGTAAGTAAAAGAAAAGGCTCCTGCAGGAGCAGGAGTAGGATAGTATAAAGTAGGAAAGATTGTGGGAAAAGTTCGAGACATTTATAAAAAGTTGTATGAAAGATCAGACATTAATTATCCAATCCAGTATAAGATTCCTTTAAAATTATACAAAAAAAAATAAAAATTATAATCTCCTCCCAACTTAATTTTTATTTTTAGGTTTTGATGCACTTGCTTACGATCCACAAAAGTTTGCTTTGGATTATCATGCACTTGGATTTCGTGAATGTTATACTGAAACTGGAAAATTTTTAGTAAGATCCGAAGGAATGGGTACACAGGATCCATTTTATCAAAAACTAATGTCACATTTACACAATGCATTGGCTCATAGAGAATTAGCCAATAAACAGGCAGCATCATCATCATGGACTCCTTCTTATCCATTTACACATTCTACAAATAATATTACAGGTATTTTTATTATTTATTATTTTATATTATTTATTATATAAATTTAATTTATTTATTTTAGTTCCACCTCAACATACTCCATTGATGGATCCACCTGAACAATATATTCCAAATACAAATATTCATATGGAACATACACATCAAACTCATCACCATCATCAAATAAACCATGGAACAATGAATGTACAAGATAGAAATCCAATTGGAAATTATCAGATCCCAGGATATACATTTCAAAATCCAGTATCAAATAATAATAGTTCATACGTTCCAAATGGAAAACAACCATACAGACCATGGGGTGGAGCTGAATTAGCTTATTAATTTAATTTAATTTAACAAAAACTAAAGTCATCTCTTGTATATTTATTATTTATTTCTAGTCAAATATTTAATATAATTGTGTGTAATTGTAATTGTACAGGATCTCAATTAATAAAAATATAATTTTTATTTGTCAAATTAAATTAAAGTAAAGTAAAGTGTAAAGTGTAAAGTGAGGAGGGACGCGTGTGAGTCGCGTGGGAAACCTTGTCCAAGAGAAATCTCACACATCTTTTTCCCTTCCATTCATAAAATCAAACCAAAGGAGGAAAGGAAAATAAAATAAGAAGAGTGGAAAAAAGGAAGGGGGAATGGAATGGATATGGAATAAACTTTCTCCCACAATCAAAAACCACAGGATTTGGATTATTAGGCCTTTCACCTTTTTTTATAAATAAAAATTACAACATTATTTCAATTTAAGTGAGAGGAAAAAAAGCGTGGGAGAATAAATCACACATAATTAGGATATTAGGATCATAATTTCATAAAACAAGGATCATTTTTAAAATTATTAATAATAAAATATTAGATTTATTTTAAAAATATATTTAAAATCCACTTGACCACATTTTCATTTTTATTATTAGAGTGAAAGTAAGTACTTTTACCCCCTTAAGATTTATTTACATTAAACTTAACTTAATAGAATCCTATCCATAATTTTCCATTAAATTAATCAAAAATAAAGAATGGGGATTTGTTTTGTGTAAAGTGTTTGAGTGATCATTAAATGAATGAATGAAGTGGTCAACTGGTGTATTGACTCTGATCAAAATGTAAGTATACCCTTGAGACCTTATATACCTTGTGTATGAGAGACAAGAGACATTATACATTATAGAATAGAATAGAATAGGAATTGTAGTAAAAGGAGGCATGATACTCCAAATCCATGGTCAGTTACAGTTTAAAACTGAAGGTTGAATTTAATTCTCATGAGAATTGTAGAGTTGAGACCCTTACCCTTCCCTTTATCCTCCCTTCTATTTCTCTACTCTTTCCTTAACTTAATATAACTTTATTTTACTTTACGAAGTGAAAAGTTGACTTTAATTTTATGCATGAATAAATTATGTAATAAATTATTACATAATTTCTCTGTATTTATTTATTAAATATTTTATATATTTAATATTTGTTTGTTTAATTTTTATATAAAATAGATTGATTAAATATTAAGTTCAAAAGTTCATTGTTAAAATAATAATTAATAAATTATGAAGGATGGATGATTATTATTAAGTGGAAAAGGGATGGATGGGGAAGTAAAGAATAAAGAAAAAATAAAAGGTGAGTTTAAAACAAAAGGTATATTAAATTGATCTTGTAAATTTTTAATGTGTTTTGGTTTAAACCACGTAATATACTTTATTTATTATTTCTTTAACAAAATTCGTGTCCGTGAAGTAACTGTCACGGCCTTACACCTTTACATTTTAAACTTTTATATTTTATATTTTATATAATATAATATATATATATATTATATGAATATAAATTAAATATGAAATATTTTATCCTGAGGATTATAATTTTTTTTTACTCTCTTTAATTTTATTGACATTTTGACACCAAGGGAATATACAGAATACGGAATTAATGATATTACAACATAATAAGTATCATATGATTCACATAAATTTAATGATAATGTTTACGGAAGGTACTCTACATTAAGGAATGATTATTTTGTGTTTAGTGACATGATAAAGTGATTATGAGTAGGAGTTAAAGTTAAAAAGGGTTTAGTTAAACTAACTCCCAAAATAAATATAAAATATTACAATATTAGGTACTAAGTATAAGTTTAGTATAGTTTTAATGTTCCTCTAAAACTCTTTTGATTGTTGTAATTTTTCACTTGTTCTTCCATTTGTATTTTGTACCTGTTCTTAGATTTACCTCCATTAACATTTTACTCTCCTTTTCATTCAAGTGGAAAGAAATTGGTTCGACTCAACGATTTTTCATTTCATGCCACATTAGTAAATATAGGATAAAATTCTTTTATTCTTCAAGTGATTTCAACAGATTCTGATTCTGATTCTCGTTCTTAGAAATACGTAGTCATTATTATCAAATCAATTACATAAAAAATATTATTTAATCCGGGTTTTATCTCGGATTTTTAGTCCGGATGAAAAAATTAAATTTGTATAATCAAATTACAAAATATTGAAATGAAATTTATTCTGGTAAGTTAAACAAATTTTAATTTATTTTATAAAAATATTATTCACTAATTAATATCTATTGAAGGATTTTATTATTTAATTTTTTGTTGTTGTTGTTGTGTTATATGTGTGTGTGTGATATAATCTTTTTACAGGAGGATAAACATAATTAGTATAGGGATTATTAAACACATTAACAATTATCTTTGAGCTTCCTCAATTAAAAATATATTTTAAAATATTTATTAATTTCAATGATTTTGTTATTTATTGTATTCAATTGGAAAATTAAATTAATCACGATTCTCATTTAAATAAGGAAGAGGGGATTAAAATATAAAATAAAATGTTAAAATTGCATAAAAAGAGAGAAATGGAATGAATGAATGAATGATGATGATTTGAGGATTTAAAATAGAATTTTTTTATTTTTGGATTCTGTGTCAATGGCATTTCATCTCATTTTAAATAAACTCTTATTACAATATATTACATAATCATAATTTCATTATTAAAATTTGGATTAAATATTTCAATCATTGCATCAAATATTACCAAACTTAACTAAACTTATATTTTAATATTTTTAAAAAATACTTAAAGTATTATTGGATTTTTGTATAATTTTGTAATGGATTACATCTTTACGCGTAAAGAAAATAATCCAACCAAAACAAGAACAAGAAAAATTAGTTTCGATTTTTCTTTTTTTTTTCTATGCAGAATATAAGATGTATAATAGCGTGAATAATAATGAAAAGTGTCGAACCATAAAAAGTCCTTGAAAAAAAATAGTAATCTCTCTACTAGAACTATTCTTATTCTTATATTTATATTCATAATCTACTCAAATTAATATTTCTAATCTTGAGAATAAAAGAAAAGGAAGATTTATAATTATAATTCGTATTATATACATTCAAAAGGAACATATCATCTATCTCCGTGACTATTTCAAATTATGTTATTATGTTATCTCCATTGTTTAATATTTAAAGTAGGTCATTTACAAATTCAAAATACAATAAAAATATTATCTATCCAGATCAATACTTTATCCTATCCATTTCGTATATACAAAATTAAATATTATAATTATTAGATAATGGAATGTGACGAATTATATTCCTTTTGTTATTAATTTAACAGGAAGAGAAATTTACTTAACCTTTCATTTACAAAAATTAAACTTAAAATTTAAATAACCTTCAATTTTCAGGGATAAATATTATTCAAATACAATTTTATAATATATTTTCACTTATATTAAATATTGTTTTCTCCCATTGTTTTTTATTGTTGGAAATGGAAGTTAGTAATTCTGGAATGAAGTTAAGTATTTAAGGTGGAAATTTGATAAAACGGAAGTTTATATTTGGAAGTAAATAATATTATTTTAATATAATTTAATTTATTTGTTGTTTTTTTATTAGATATTTTTTGTATACTTGAGTTTCTCCTTTGATTTTATTTGTGGAGCTCCTGCCGTTTCTTCTGTTTATGTTCGTTTCGTATCAGGGAACAAAGCAACACAGTATGCTCATGGCTCTCTTGGTGATCCAACACAACTTGAATACGATGTTGTTGAGAGTCCAAGTAAGAAAAATCATATTAAAAGTTAAATAAATTATTTTTCTCAGTATGAAAAATATAAATTTATTATAAGAATATTTACAATATTACTCCATTACCGAGTTACAACATACAACATACAAAATACTTTTAAATTTATATTAAAATTGACATTTAAACTCTTTTCTTTTCTTTACTAACTTAACTTAAATATTAATGGTATGGTTTTATGGTTGTACAGACGTTGTTGGTGAAGGTGACAGACACGGAATAATACGACGACGGAGTCTTACTCAAGAAATAATTTCAACTGACACAGAGATTCCCAAACCCAAGGTTCAATCTTCAGAAAGTGACGGAACAACTACTAACTACCCACTTCCTTCTTCTTCTTATAAAAAGAGATCTAAATGTCCTAAATGTAGACATCAAAGAGAGAAAAATAGAATTAAATTTATCAATGACATCAAAACAAATATAAAAATATCTCCTTCTACAACCATAACCACAACCACTGCTATTAATAATATTAATAATCCTATTTCTATTTCTACTACAACACAATCAACAATTGATCCACAAAATATTTCAAATAACATACCAAAAGACACTAAAGCAGTTAAACGGAGTCCATTTTTAAAATTTGATGACTTTCCTGAATTTGACGATTACTCAAATAGTGATAGGGGCAGGGGTAGGAGTCCAATTAATTTATTTTTATTAAATTATTTTATTAATTTGTATTACAGGTGTTGATGGATTTGGTTCAAGTGATATTTCTCATTCATCAGGACAAACACAAAATAATCATATCTCACCAGAATCATTGGCTCCAGAAGGATTATTTTTACCACCTCTTCCAACTGCTGTAATATAAATACTAATCATAATTGTATTTTTATTAAAATTAATTAATATTTAATAGGAATCTAATCATATTGTGGATCCATATGTAGTAGATGCAGAAACAGCAAAATATGCAGCTAATCATCCACCATATTTTCATGAATTTCCACACAAACGTAATGTATTAGCACTCAATGAACAACGTGTCCACAATGGACTTGAACCAAATATTTTAAGAAGTATTCGACCATTTTTTCCATTTTTTGAAATTAATAAAAAATAAATCCAATCCAATCCTTTTTGATTCTCTCATGCCAAAATTATATAATTTCTTAAGTATATTATTATTAATTGTTATTTTTGGTAATTGATTAGAGACAATAGGATGATTCTTTATCACTAGAATAAAATACTTTTTACATTCAAATAACCCTATTTTTTTTTCTCTTATTTTCTTTCCAAAAGAAAAGAGTGAAAGTTTATGCGCTGAAGAGAATTTTCTCTATAGAATTGGATACCCTTTTCATTTTCTCCATCTCTTAAACTTAGTAAACTCTCAGAGGAGAAAGTGGAAGAGTAAAAGTTATAAAATGAAAACAGAGCTTATAAAACACAGATTTTTTTTAGAACATTAGAAAAGGATTGTTTGTTATGTTATTAATTAATTATTGAGTAATGGATGAATATTACGATATTGAGGTTGAAAGTGGAAAATCAATTGAAGTTGGTGATTATTATTACACATCTGAATCCTCATTTAATCCAAAACAATACAATAATAATGTAACAATAAGAGTTTATTTAGAATCAATTGATATATTTTGGTATTCCATATTTGGGATTATGTTGTGCCTTGCAAGTAAGTTTAATAAAATAAAATAAAATAAAATTATTATAAATTAATAATTTTTATTATTTTGTTTTAAAAATAGTATTTGGGAATATATTAATAATTTGGATAATAATAACAAATACAAGAATGCAATCAGTTACAAATTATTTTTTATTTAATTTGAGTTTGGCTGATTTAGCCATGGCTTCATTTAATGGATTACCAAATTCAATATACATGGTCCAAGGGTAATTAAAATTAATTTAATATTATATTTTTATTAGTAATAATAGTTAATAATAATATCTAATTAAATGGTTTATTTTATTAATTTAATTAGTGAATGGATATTTGGACATGTACTTTGTATGTTGAATAATTTTGTAGCAACTCTAACAGTATCATCCTGTGTATTTACAATGACTGCAATATCAATAGATAGGTAAGAAATTAATTTATAAATAAAATATTACTCGTCTATTCAAAATTAAAGTTTTATAATGAAAATTAAAATTTAAAAGTACGGAGAAAGTAATTATTTTTAATAAGCTCCTAAAATAGAATATTATAGTAGAAATAAGAATAAAATCCAAGGAAACTTTTCATAAAAGCTTTTTTAATGTCTGTTTAATAAATAATTCCGTGGAAATTTTTCAAAAGCTTATAAGGGAATTTAAGTTTAACAAAAGAATATTATCTAGAAATATTATTAAAGTTTTTTAATTAATTATTGTGATTACCTACTTAAATCCAATCCATTAAGAATTAATGTAATATTAAAATCTTTGAGGGTTAGGATGATAAATGTTAATAAATATATTTTGTTTTGTTTGTATACTTTTTTAAGTGTGATATGTTGTTGTTATACTACTTTGAGGTATTTAATACTTGAATACTTATAACAAATTTGTAGAGTCTAGTGAATTTTATGTTATATTATGTTATATTTGTATGGTGGCGGTAGATGAGTAAAGAAAGGATGAGGAATGAAGGGTGAAAGTGTAGTATATATTCATGTGAAGCGTATATATTTAATGTATTTTTGGTTGAGTTGATATTCAATACATGTCTTTTTATGTTAACTTTCATAGGTATTTGGCAATCATTTTTCCACTTCGACCTCGTATGACAAGAGGAATGGCACGTAAAGCCATAGGATGTATTTGGTTTTGTAGTATAATACTTGCTCTTCCGTCTTTAATATTCTCAGAACTACTTGAATATCCTTCACATATTTGTATATTACGATGGCCTGATGAGAAGAATCCATCAGAATCAAATATGGATTTAGGGTAAGTATTTTTTATTTTTTTAATATTTTATAAAATAAATAAACCATTTAGATAATAATTTAATATTAAATATTAATAAGAGAGAAAGTGAATATGATTAATTAAATATTTTAATTTTTTATCTTTCAGATACAATACATTATTATTACTTTTAACGTATATTCTTCCAATGACAGCAATGGGTATATGTTATGGACAAATGAGTATGGAACTATGGAGGCAGAGTCAAATAGGAGAATCTACTCAAAGGCAACTTGAAGCACTCGTATCAAAAAGAAAGGTAAACCAAATTAAATTTAAAATTTATATATTTATTTTATTTAATTTTTTAATATTTAATATATAGATTGTAAGGATGTTTATTGTAATTGTAACAACATTTGGTATTTGTTGGTAAGTTATTATATTAAGTTATTATATTATATAAGGTATTATATATTAAATATAATTAATAGGTTACCGTATCATGGTTATTTCATTTATCAATTTTTTGATGTTTCTGTTGCTTATGCTCCATGGGCTAGAAATTTATATTTAAGTTTTTATTGGTTGGCAATGTCTACATCAATGATTAATCCAATACTTTATTATTTTATGAATTCAAGATTTAGAGGATGTATTCAAAATTCTATTCGTGAATTTTATTCTTGTTTTTGTTTTTGTTGTTTTATAAAGAAAAGATTTTATAGCTTTGGAATACGTTTTAAAAGAGAAAGAAGAGGTCTAGTAGGGATTCCTATTAAAAGAAAAAGAGAAAGAGAAACGCCCTCTTTTCATTCATCAGGTACGTTAAATATAAATCTCTTAAAATCATTTATAAAACTTCACTCACTCAACACTATATACACACTCTATTCTATTCTTATATTTAATATATACACATTGATTAATGAGATCTTATATTCAATTCCTTACCATTTATTATTAAGAAGACAGAGTAAAGTAGAGTGGACAGTAGAGTATGAATATAATAAAAGAGATAATATTAAAGTGTCCTAAAAATAAATGAAACACGCCTAAACTTTTTTACCTAAACAATTTACCTAAAA
>JAQGCN010000833.1:0-14358 GCA_034699725.1 Friesea truncata | reverse complement strand
ACCAAAATATGAAGTTTAACATGCAATATATTATAGTATGGATTTCATTTTTTATGAAAACTAAACATGTTTCTGTGGTTTGGAAATTATCAAATTGAATCAAATTGAATTATCCAATCCAAACATTCCACATTTTGTTACACCGCATGGCTCTTTACGAAAATTATGCGAGTCTGAAAAACACCAAGGCTCTGGTTCTGTTCCACCTGAAAATTACAATCATAGATTACACATTAATAAAATAGTTACTTTATGTTTTTAAACCCACCTGGATTTCTACAATAATTATGTCCACCCATGATTTCATTATATTCAGAAGATTTAAAAGCCATTTGATGACTCCATGGTCTACAAGGTTCCCCATTTCCAGTTTCTCTTTTATTTCCTCTGTCCTTTCCCAACGTAGCATGTCTCTTCCTTGACATTATGACTCAGTTCGGGTAAATCCAGACTTAGACAAGTTTTGGCAGTGTCAGATCCAAGTGGTGGGAGTTCAGAGCATTCTGGTATTGGAAGTTGATGACCAATCAGAGGATGTCTCTTTGCAAGTGCGTATTCTCCACGGCAAAGATCATGTTCCAGTAGTTCACATTCTTCACGACAGATTCGACGTGGTGACACGAAGTTAACTATTTCATCTCCAGAACCCACACCGTCTGGGCAAAGGGGGAATGCTGAATAGCACAAGGAAGGGATTGCAAATTTAGAGCATCTTGGACTGATATCCCTGGAATTAAATATTAAAATCAATAAAATAAAAATTATGAAAATAATAATGACTAACCCAGTACGTGAAGAATGAACGACAGCTAATGCTTCTTTTAATTTTGTTTCAGTAACGAGACTAATTTCTTTAGAATGGACGTAAATTGATCTGTTCCCAATAAAAGGTGCACAGACAGTACCCGTGTATTTCTACAAGAAAACAAAAATGTTAAATAAATAATGTAAGTATAATATAAGCAACGCTTAGCTTACTAGACAAATTCCATTGCCATCCTTTGGTGGTTGAAGTCTCGCCCTTGGATTGACATCCATTCCAGTATTGGCCATTATTGGTACATGATGAAAATTTTGTATACTAAATTATGTATAAAAGTATAAAAAAAGAAGTTAATTTATAAAAGTATAAAAAGATTTTAGAAAATGGGAAGGGCAGATTCTTCTCTAGCTGGAAAATGGGGAGAGATCCGAGGATCGAGTTGAGTTCATCTCCATTGCTGGCTCAACTTTCGTCATTTCTCGGATACGTAAATACAAAAAGGGGATGGATTTGTAGAGAAGATGCTCAATAGGGGGAAACAGGGATGATATACAGTTTTATTTTATAAATTCAAGGAATTTTATTAAGTAAAATCCTTACCTTCCTCCTTCACCAATTTCAGGAAAAGTGTCAAAAGGTGATGCAAAATCTGGTATCACACCACGATCCAAAGCTAAAAATAATATTAAAAAAAATATTATTACAAAGCTATAAAATTTTTTATTTCAATGATTGCTTTTCTATTTTTTTTGTATGAATTTATAAAAAAAAGAAGAATTTTATTTATTATGAAAGCGATCAATAAAATTGTTAATTTACATCATATTATTCTGTATATACCATCTCATGATTTACAAATTAAGACTCCGCGTATTTGACGTTTTTCAATTAGTTTGAGTGAATGATTGAGGGAAACCACAGTATAACTGAAGCCATGCTGATTTTGCAATATGTCAAAAACATAGTTTAACTTCTATAATTTAACTGACTGTATTTCATAAGTCATACACCCTTAGTGCTGTGCTTGGATTTTGTAAAACGTAAAAATGAAAGAAAGCGACATTGATATTAATTTTGTTGAGTTATTTGTAACAAACTTGAATTTAAGTGACAGGATGATACAGCTTTTCTGTTTTCTTGGTTTTTAATTTTGTATAATTAATTCTTATTCTCCTTGGAGAAAGTTTTAATATTTCTTACCAAGGAAAGAAATGACAAGAAGTCTGTGCTTTTGCTTTTAACTTTTTCTAAAAGAAAGTAAAAAGGGAAAGAGGCTGACTTTGACTCATTTGGTATTAAAATCACAGAATCCTTTTTACGCACAACTTAACTTTTACTCAAAGTCAAAGTTAAACTTGCGGTTGTTTTCATTGGAATTGAAACTATAATGATCATTTTAGAAATATTTTATACTTTATAGTAAAGTCTTTCTTTATACTTTGCCAAAATGAGTGGTTCTAAATTTACAAATACTTGAATTCAATCGACTGGAACAAAAATTGAGCTTCCTCATTCTTAATTTAATTGAGCGAAGAAAAGTTTGTGAATGCAAATATATAAAATAAAATTCAAAAATTAAACACGTTAAAGTCTTTCTCCATCTACTACGCTACGTTAATTTTTAGTTGTTGAATTTATTTCACAAAACTTTCAGAAACAAGTATAAAAATATGGCTTCTTCAATTTTATAAGACTTCTTCCGCATTTCCCAACTCCATCATCATTCGTAGTTTAGAAATTACAAAACCAGAAGATGTTCAACTAAACTTTGAATGAACTTTTCCTAAAGTGAAACTTTATGATGTAAATTCATGATTTATTGTGTGTGTATTTTTAATTGAATATTCAGAATGAAGATTACTTTAAATTAAATTGTAATTTTCACTTACATGGATCATGTCTTATGTCTAATATTCCTGTTGATGTGATTTTCTTCTGCTTGTTTTGAACTTCGCATGTATAGAAACCTTCACGTATTTACAAATTACATTTTAAATTGTAAGGCAAAAGCGATTATTTTTATTTACCTTTATCAAGCACTTCAACAGAAGATATTTTAAGTTGTGATCCTATTTTTTGATTATTTCCATCTCTAAAAGTATGAAATCAGATTGTTAATTACATCAACTCTGAAATCACTCATACAACTTTGCATATATACTTACCTATTTTGATACTTTCGTATTCTAATTCTAGGATTTTTAGTATTAATTTCAACATTATTTTTTAACCAATGAATTTTTCTTGGTGGTGGATTTCCTTCAGCTTCACATCGTAATTTGACATTAGTACCAGAATCTCTTGTTATATTTGTTAGATTTTTTATTAATCTTAGGAATGTTGGTGGTGGAGTTGAAGAAGTAGAGGGTGGGATTGGGGTTGTCGTGGTCGTCGTAGGCGAACTACTGGGTTTTACATCAATTTCATTTCTAACATTTTCTTTTTCTCCACTTCCAAATTCACGTGTTCTAAAATATAATACAAATATTGAATTTAGATTCGGTAGCTTATAGCTTTTATGCTGCTCTTGTTGGTTCATTGGATACTACTCTTATTCTTCCTTCCATTTATTAAATTACAAAGTCAAAATATCGTATTTCAGTGGAATGGTAATATATAAAATAATATTATCAAACGAAGGATACTTAAACAACATTTCTTCAAAATCAATCACAATAAAGAACTTGTCAATGTAACATAACGGTATGACTTTGACTGTGATAAGGTACAGAATAAAGTGTTGTACTGAGTGGATTCTTTACGCCGAAAAATCCTTTATTATATTTCTTATCATTTTGTGAACACACATTTCCGCCCTCTGTTTATGCATCCAGTAGTAAAAAACGGAAGTTTGTTTTCTTGATATTTTTTCTTTGTGAGAATGAATGTCTGAGTGAAAGTGGACGGAAGAAGAGGGGAGAAAGGCGTTTTCTTTCTTAGAAAAAAAACTCAAGTGGTGAGTGCATTTTATGATTTATGTGATCATGTGAAAGGAAGAAAAAAAGGATGCCAAAATAATGCATCAGAAACCTATCATCGTCTTCCTCTAATTCGACAGTATAATATATTTCTTACGTCTGTGTTGCTTCAGAATATTCTTCACCATCTTCCTCTTCATAATCTTCTTCTGGTTCATAATCATCAATATTTGATGGTGGAAGGTCATCTTTTGGATAAGGATCCATCCAAAAATTTTGTCCAGGGTGTAAACCTACAATAAAAAATAAAATACTTTTATTTCTAATATTTCGACTTCAAATTTTCTACTTCATGACAAATTAGCTTTTTAGCTTTACGCTTTTTTGAATATTTTGGTTGTGTGAGGGTGAAATTTTTGTTATTAAAATGTAAATGTGGCTTTTCATTAAAATCCCATTTGCACACAAAAAACGAGTATCCTCCCTTCGTTTCGTATCCCTTCCTTTACAAATCCTATTAAACATGTGGTAAATTAGCTACCCTTAGATTTTGTCAGTCTACCCTTCGTTTCTTTTGAATTTTGTAGAAATGTCGACTTATATTACATATCAAAGTTGAAATGTATGTGATTTCTTTTACTATAGTGTTGGAATTGGACAGTTTTTTTTGTGGATGATTGGAGGGCAAACACACTTTAGGAGAAAAGTTTGAGGGTTGGTTGAGAGATAAGAAAAGAGAAAATGAAAGTGAAAGTCTTTTTGTTTTCTTTGTCCATTTTCTCTCTCCTTCCGGTTAGTCGTCTGACGTTAGTGAATGAATGGTTGGTTGGTGTAGTAGTAGTGGTGGTATTTTGGATGAAATCTACAACATTTCTTTTTTCTCCACTTGAAATCCATGTTTCTTCTTTTGTAGAATAATCCATTTCCAGTCACTAGAAATTAATTGTATGAGACCATTTATCCCAACCTGAGTCCAAAAACTCCAAAGGAGACTTTCCTTTTATACAAAAGGAGAACTAATGATCCTCGTAATTACAAATGCCCTGCCAAATTCTGCAAAGAACCCTCACTTTCTACTTTCCGTCTACCATGTTTTTCGTATAGAAAGTGGCGTATATATTTACAGAGTTCATAAGTGAGAAAACCTGCTGATTTGAAAAAAAAACATTAAAATGGATAACTTCACTAACTCCATTACCAAAATACGCATTCGAAAAAGTTCAAAAATATAAAACTAAAAAATTTTAGCGACTGTTGATTGAAGTTAAAAAAACACTAAAATCAAGAGTGCAAAAGCAAAGTTTGCCAATAAAAGTGTTCAGTACATTTCGAAACGGGGTTTCATGTTAGAAATTTTAGTGATGATATTTGTTAAAATCTGTAGAAGAGAAGCATTGCTTTGAAAAACTTGAAATTTTCTCCCCTATCCTTTTTCTGTGTAGATGCGGTCAGAGTGTCTTTGGTTGGACCATAAATTAGTTCTCCTTGTTTTTGGAGTGACATATTCCCTGTTGAGACCTCCGTAGGATAAAAACTCTCCCCATGTTCTACGAAGAGTAAACCCAAGTGGGGCCTTAGCTTTTGCAGTGAGAAGAGGAGACTTCAAGGGTATTTTCAAAAGATTACGAAGTTATTTATAATATTTTAGGATGTAAAATGACGCCAAGGAGGCCAAAAATTAAAGGTTCACTTGAAAAATTAATCATCCAGCAGAGTATGCATATAAGCATGAAATGTTGGGAAATTTTAATGTATTTATGCATATTTAAGTAAAATGCTTTCGTATAAAGATGATATGAAAGATGATATGATGGACAAATATTCCCATATGTTTCTTATAATCATGATTATTTTGTGCGTGTATCGTCATTTCACTGACATTTTAATAATAGAAAATTAAACTTTACTTTTATAATAATGCTGCTATATTTTGGTATGCGTGTTGTTGGATATTGATTCTTAAGCTTTTAGTTAATATATTCAGTTTTTGATTAAAAAGGGGAACTGTATTTCATGTAAATGAATTCAAAAAGATTGATTAGGGAGGTCTTGCGTTTGTGTCTTAGGGTCAATAAAAATCTCATAAATCCCTCACTTATAATTGAATTTAAACTTATTCATGACACTCAACATATCAAACTTACCAACACCAACACCACCATTTGAAATTGAACCACCACTAAATCCTGAAGACATTCTCATCAGAGATTAAACTCCTTTCAACCTGTAACACAAAAAATACAGAGAATTATACTGCATGTATCTTAAATTTTAACTCTGTTGATCCTAGCTTTCTCTATTTTGTTTTCTCTTCATGTAAGATAGAGTATTGAATACAAAAGAATGAAGATTAAACTAAAGAAGAAGGGGAGTTTAATGATGCGTTTTGTGTTAGTGGTGTTTTGAAGGCGTTGTCATGGAAAAAGGAGACAGAAAACAACATAGTCATCCTCTAATGAGGAAACCCTGATTGAAAATCAATGTCAACTTGGATTTGTCACATGGTGTATAGAATTAGAAAGAGTCACAGTACGTGTTAAAATACAACAAAAAATAAGAAGGGGTTGGTTGGTTATTGGATAATGATTATTTTTCTAAAATTACTAAGCTGTATGTAAGGTTTCTGATAAAAGGATCAAAAGGGTTAAACATGAGTAAGTAAAGTACTTCACACAAAGTTTGAAATGTTTATTGGTCTGTGTATGAGGATTGGAAGAGGAGTCTTAATATAATGAAATAAATGATTTTTCGTTCCAATATAAACCAAATCGTTTGCCAAATACGTGAGAATGGATTCTTTAATTTGATTTTTTCTGAACTCTAACTTCAACTTCGTGCCCAATTGCCTGTAAGTCCTTTTGCCAAAAACCTTCCTTCCTTTCCTAAGAATTTTCTTTTGTCTTTAAAGGAACAGCCTCTTTTGTTCTCTAAATTGATATGAAAATCCTTCCATTAGAAGAGTATCCTCTCATCCTAAAAAGGGTCGTTGGTATGTAAGAATTGTGATTTGGAAACTATTAATGTGACAATTGACTTTACAGGATTTCAAATCTTCAAAGGACAAACGAAATGCCGACAGTAGATTAAGTGTGAAGTTTACTTTTAAAGTGAAAGAAAACATTTAGATAACACACATAACACACACACCTTCTAAATTTTACCTCACCTACGTATAGTGTAATACATCAACATAATTAAAAAGATAATATTAGAAATAGGAGAGACTATATTAAATATATCCAGTGTTGGATCTTATTTTTCTTTATCTCGTAAATCAAAAAATGTAGTCGTTTGTATACGTGAGGGGGTCAAAAATTCCAAATCACCCGCTGTGGAATAGTCTACAGTTTAAAAATATACATTACACGCTGGGTAGACACGATTTTAAGGGTTCTCTGTTACAGTTTAAGATTTTGTAAGTTAACATTTTTAATACGATAACCATAAGTCACGTATAAGAAATAAATGATCGATTAATAAATATTTTGAACTTATTATAGCTACAAAACATGCTGATTTTTACGCAAATAAAGAATCAACTGGACTGGATTTTGCATGTTAAGCATAGCATATAACATTAAGTTTCCTAATGTTTGTGTTAACCATTGACGGAGATCGACTGCTTATATTACGCTTTTATCTTTGTAGTTTTTTTTGTAATAAAAATATGTTGTAATAATGTAATGAAGTAACAATGAAAATACAGTTTTTAAATACTCCTCAGCATCCCAGGAGGCAGAAAAAGAACATATTCAACTCATCTTCTTTTAGAAAATTACTCCCTTTCAAATTTGCCCTGTCACTCAACAACTTTTAAAGTAAATATTGAGAAATGAAAGCTTGACATTGACAGACAGAGAACCCCAGTCAAGAAATTTAATTTATAATAATTTAACCCAAAATTACGTGTTAGAAGATTATGTGTTTAATTTTTATCTTTGTATAAAACATAACGTGTTTTGTTCATGAGCATAGACAAAAAAAAGGCTAAAGATGATAATAAAATGTATGTTTTAGTCAAATTTTTGTAGTGAAAGTTGAATTTAAGAAATTTCAATGAAAAATGTTTGAGAAGCATATAAGGAATAAAGCTAAGGGTGGATGATATTTCTGAATTGAAAGTGTCTCTTCCATGGTTTTGGTTTGGTTTTTGATGTTGTATATTTAGGAGTTGTGACAGGCCATTTCTCATTCCTCCACTTTAAAAAAAGGAAACTTATCTTTCCATCATCTACAAAAAGAGGAGTACTTCAGGATGATTTGAGGATAAGAAAAGAAATGAGTCTGACCTCAAATAATCAGAAGGAAATCCAATATTACGATAGAATTGAAACCAAATACATATCAAAACATCACATTCTTATGAAGGAAGAAACTCACATTTCAAAATAAGAAAATTTTTTAAAAGGTTTATAAAACTTTTACAAAAATCATTTGCTAAATCGTATACTAAGCTTTTATAGTTTGAGAAAAAAGTTTTTTCAATAACACACCAATAGTATTCTATATTTGTAAGTTGAGACTCAATTAAGTAGAAAATAGAAAGAAATCTAGTTAAAACCAGGTGCTTCCTTTCGTATTGAATAAATTAACTAAAGTTGAAACTAGTTTTTTATGATTATTTTTGGTATTTGCAATTTGAACTTCGTATAACATAACTGCGATACGATGAGTTAAAATACAATAAATCATAAAATAGTAATTTCCATTAATTGTATATATTTGTTATAAGGGTTGTATGTATATGTATGATGGTGGGCGCTTTTGGTGTGGTCAGATTTATGACCACCCATCACAAGAATACATTATCTTTTACGATCCTTCATCCCCCCATACCAAAGAAAAACTTAAGGAATACCCCCTTCTTCTTCTTCTGACTAAAGATAAAAATAAGGAAATGCAAGGAAAAGGGTATGAATCTTCTCTTAAAATACATTTGCATTATATATCGACCGTAACAACAACAGTTATTTATTTCCTATCTTATCTTTTTTTTGCAATAAGTTATAATTTATATTTTATGTTTTTCAATTGTTGTAATTTAATAATTTGAAAAGTAAACTTTTAGAAAGTGATAAAAGAAGAAACAAATGTTGGGTGAGTGTAAAATTGTAATAAGTGGCTTTGTTAGAAGCAGATGAGTCCTATATCTAATTTCTCAACGTTAAGAAAAAAGACTATTCGGATGCACTTTTTACAAGAAACAATTTCGACTTAAATGACAGACACGAGTTTCACATTCATTCCTTTTTTTTTCTCTTTCTCAGTTTTAGACTTTCTCCAAACTTTCTTTCCAATTTCAACAGTAGTTGAGTTAGGAACTGACAACTTATTGGTGCTCTGGGTGAAATTTACACCTGGATTTTATTGCTTAAATGTCGTGGTAGTCCCATGGAATGTAATTGTAGTCTAAATGTCATACTTTTGTATATTCTTTGGAGTCTTACTTGAAAGAAAGTTAATTACCAATTATACACGCAATGCAATAACATTTGTGTTTGTTCGTATATTTTATTGAACTTCAATTTAAAAGTGTGTCTGTTTATATTTTGAATGTAATATAAATCTAATATCTCATGAAATTGATCTTTCGGAATTTTTTTCTAAGGAAGATGAAGAAAAAAAAACTCCTTCTTCCTTGAAGTTGATCTTTTTCTTTGAGTTTTATTCTGTTTAGTGAGAAAGTAATAAGGAGTCACCCCTCTACTCTCTTCTGCCAACTCAATGATTTTCAGAGGAAAACATAAAAAGAAAACACACTATTTCAAAGTTTTCTTCAGAATATTTCTCCTTCCTGGCTGCTTGACAGAGTTATTACACTAGGATTCCATCCGGAAGGAAAATCAACCAAAGCAAAGGAAAAGCAGGGGAAGAAGGTTGAAGATGTTTTAGTTTGAAATACAGATGTATTACCCCTAATGATACGAAACCAACTGATCAATACAAAAACTAGGATCAACTTTCACCACTTTCCAACACAGACGGTGGATATTCTTTCTTATCATTTCAAAAGAATCAAATCTCCCAAATGACTTCAAAACTTTAGCAGTAGTATACAAAAGCTATACAAAATTATTGGACAACCATTCAGAATTATTGTACAGAATTTACAGAACTACCACCAGTAGTCAAGGGACATTCTTAAGTTAGTGTATAAAGAAGCTACGGTCGTAAATTTAGTTATTTTCCTTCTTGTATTCATCTCTTCGGTTGGATTTTCCCCTGAATATTCAGGAAGAGATCAGAGGAAACCGTAAATCATTCCAAAGACTCCATGTCTCATGTCTCAAGGTGAGCTTAAACCACCCCAAAAGTAAAGTATCACCACGGAGGAGAAAGTAACGAGGAAAAAATCCGTAGGAAATGAAGAGTTGTGAGGAAAAGATAAACTTTCACCAACCAACCAACCCTCACGCTTTTTTTCGTTTCTTAATAAAAAATGTTGCATAAGATCATTTAAATAAAGAATAGTAAATTAACTGAATACAAAAGAAAAAAAAGCAATGTGGTGGGTTTGTCATTTGATTTGTATGATTTGTCCCAGTGATGGCTGCTGATGGGATGTTGGATGAACGTGACGTGTCAAATGTTGACTACGTGATGCAGAAGTATTTTTTCCATCGTATGCATTTTGTATTCCATTTTCTCGTGTAATTGTATTTACTTAGGTTCCACATGATGATGATGACTCATGTCAACTAGTGAAGGAAAACGAAAATTTATTATTGTCATACGAGAAGTGGCTCTTGGAAATGAAATGAAAAGGGAGGAAATCGGACGGAAAAACTTGCCCTTCTTCACACTTCAACTCCAACAAAAACTCTACGCTTTAATGCATCTGAACTCTGAAGTGTTAAAGAGGTCGTTTGCTTTAAAAAAAATTCAGTAATTTAAATTAGACCAAAAGCTCTGCTTCTTTCTACATACGGATTTTAAAATGACAAAAAATTCACACAGTGAACAATCGCAGTTGGCTCTACTTTTGGAATCAATTCAAAAGATCTCAGTGGATATAAATAATACTTGGTTCTATTTGATAGAATTTGTATTTACTGAGATGAAATTTTGATTGTCTCTGTTAAACATAAAAGGGTAAGAAATCAATATAATCGTCGAAGCGTAAGAGAAAGTTGTTTGATTGAGTGAGTAAGCTAAGCTCTGCCTCTGCCGCCGTCGTCGTCTTCTTTGGAGAAAAGTTATAATACTTACACCTTTTCAATTCAACAACTTCAACTTTTCGTAATAAGGAAAATTCAAGGCGTGTCGATGCACATCACTAATTCAGTACCTTCTTCTTGTCACACGGCGGTTTGACATTTTAAAAAGATGAAGGTACGGTATACGCCTTTTGTCCAATCAATTAGTAAATACTTTCTACCAATGTCACATCAATTTTTAAACTTTTGCATATAATATATAAAATATATAAGTATTTCCTATCTTACATGCGAATAAGCATTTCTAATCATGCAAATTTATGATAATTACACACAATAAATACAGTGTAAAATGTACGACAACATAATAATGTTTCATTTAGTATGATTAATGTATTTATGATTTGCTAATTAAGGACAGGTTTACCAAACTTGGAAAATTATTAAATTCCTTTTATGTTCATCCTTACCGAATATCTTTTAAATCAAGTTTACAAAAACTCATTAACAATATTTCACAGTATGCATATTTCATTTTTAAAAAAGGTAACCTTAAATTATTCCATTTAATATCCGTTTTTAAATTATTAAGAAAGATGTTTCATATGTAATTTGAGTACCGTGAGTGAGCTCACTCTGTCAATAATCCAAATGCATTTGTAGTCATAAGTAATTTGATGGATTGGTTGAGTTTGAGGTTATATTTGAAATTAGATATTTAGTATTTGGATATATATTTCCATTAATTTATCCCGAGGGATCCATTACACTCTGTCGAAATTTTGTAGTGAAACTTTACATACGGAGATATAAATGTATCACATTCATAGAAACTTAAAACAGGTAGCAAATATACAACTTTGTCAACTCCAAAATTCTCATAGGGATACTTTTTGTATTTTTCAATTTAATATCACTAAAAGCTAATATCATTTCTAGTGGTTTTAAACCTTTGATCTATCCTCAAGGCTCAAATATGTTACCTTTCTTTTAATAAATGATTCTAACACAACAATTAATTGAGTTCCATACTATATAAAATCCCATAAGAGTTTTTCCATTTAAAACAAATTTTTAAAAATTGATTTTGTTTAGTTCAATCTAGACAGAAATTGATTATTTGTGCGTTTGAATTTTTTCTTGATTTAAGCTGCATATGGCTTCTAAGCTGTGTGAAAATTGTGTTAGTTTATTATTAGCATGTACCCTTAGTTATTGAAATTGGAGAAAAAATCTGTGAATGACAGAGTAGTAAGAGATGGAGGGTGTGACTCTTATTCTTAGTTCAAAAGTTTCTTAGAAGTCAGTCATTTCGAAGAAGCACACAAAAGAAAAAAGAAGACGAATTTGAAGTTAAGCCTCTTACGAAGACTCTCATTTTCCATTCAATTGAACCCCCTCTTTCTATTTCCTATCATCTAATCCAATGTCACTGTCATGTCCCTGTCCCAGAGTCACATCCATCCACCACACCTTCACCAGTTCCATGTCAAAATCATCCTATCACTAACACAATCAGAATATTATACACTTACATTGGATAATCATCCTTATAGTTGCTACTGACTATTTCCTAATCTTACAACCATGAAAATTTGTTTAAAAATCAATAGAATGAGTTTAAGATATTGAATAAAAGGAAGTAAAAGGAAGGGGTGTATTTTTATTGAATTATATACGTTAGTAATGTAGAGATTGACTTTGTAAGTGGTTGAAGGAGGGGAAGATGCATTTAGGAAGAAGAGGAATGATGATGACAAAAGACCCACTTACTTTACTAAACTGATTTAGTCACACAAAACCCTTTTATTTAGAAATACGTTTTTAGGATTCCACCGATATTTTCCTCTCGTCTAATTTTAAATTTCCTTTTCAGAAATTTAATTGTATTTTCCTTCAACAACAGCTAAAACGTGACTCATTCTTATAACACGTGGAGGAATCAATTTAACTTCTACAGCAAACGCTAAGATTAATCTTAAACACAAAATTTGATATTAATACATGCGAAAACATCATGTACGAAATATATAGTAAAAATTTCTAGAAGGGCTGTTGTTAATTGTAGTTTTGGATGTAGAATTTAAGCTCCATTGAATTGGTAGGGTTAAACTTGGAAGTAAAAGTGTGACAGTTTAATCCTGGAGAATTGTATTTCGTGGAGAATGGATTAATGTTTGAGAATGTTCGTAAAAATATTCAGTGTTGGAAGAAGAAGGATTAAAGAGATTACCATCTCCAAATGGATTTAATCGATCTACAACATACCAAACCAACACTCTCCTCACACCAACAACATATGGCTTCCATCCGTATTTTTTCAAATCCTTGTAGTTTTAGGTATTTTGCAAGTTTTGTGCATAATGTTATTTATGGATTGTATAAGAATTTTAGTTAGGGTATTATTTCTGTCAACGAATGGACAGATGAACTCAATTTGATGAACTTACCCTTCTTATATTTGAATTCCACGAGAGGAAACACGTTCATTGATGATTATTTACATATGCACACTCTCCTCAACGTATTACTTCTAATATATTCCCCTAATATTGTTCTTTACTGTATGTGTGTATATAACTCAACATAAGTTTACTCAAGGAAAGAAATTTAATAAAGTCCTGTTGAAAAATCTCATTCGTTTATTAACTCTTGAGTTATATTAATATTACCTTCAAAAATTTAATATGAGCCATATGTAAAATGTACGTTTGAAAATTGTGTTTACGTCTACTTTGCTTACCTTACACTCCTTATATTCAATTCTAATGTTAAGTTTGCTATTCATTGCATAAACTAATATTTTGAATGCTAAATTAATTGCCAACTTTAATATTTTTATCAGATTCGGATATATTAAAAGTTATATAAGACGGTATGCGTGAAATCATGTGAATGAGTGTCGTATACGAGAAATGTATGGATGTGTATGTTAATATTTAATGTTAAATCATTTAAATTTCAGAAGATGCAATTTGAAGCTATATACGTTTCATTAGACAAATAATCCTAAACATCTCCTTATTTCCTTTTGACTTAAAATTCCAAACTGATTTCTAAAAGTTAAATCCCATCATCCCAATCCCAATCCTCCTAGAAGTTAATACCCACCCTTTGTCTTTCTTTTGTTGTTTTTCAAACACCAAATTGTTTTTTCAGGGAGAAGAGATTACGAGAGTAAAGAAAGAAAGAAAGAAAAAGGGATGAGATAAGAATAGGATTCCTTTAAAACCGACACAAAAGAAACGGAACTCGAAGAAACACTAAACTCATTAAAAAATCTTAAACCACAATATATATACAACACACAGTCCTATATATTTCTTATAATGTTTGAAACTGTTGAAGTTAGTTAAAAGTTGCATAGTTTCCATCATGTTGCAAAAATGTGAGTTCTGTAGGAATTTGGAAGGAGGATGTTTAAAACATCCTTCTTTTGGATTCTTTTGGAGTCCAGATTGAAATTCAAAGCCAAGTGGGATCTATATTCGTGTTTTGGAATCTGAGTTCCTGCTTTTAG
>JAQGCN010000832.1:0-14359 GCA_034699725.1 Friesea truncata | reverse complement strand
AAGACATCTTGAAGAAATACTTTTTATTTAATTTAACTATCACTTAAATGTTATACCTTAAGCATACGTTTAATAAATAAAATGAGATTTCGATTATGATCACTTCTTTTTTGTCTATTTCCAAAAAAATTGCATAAAACGAAATAAAACCAAATGGATTTTTAAGAAAAATACGTGTCCTTATTTGAACATTTAAAAAAATTGTCAATGAACAATTCTTTTTTATTCATCTCCTTATTTGAAATGCACAAGAAAATTATGTGTGTTAACAAATTCCGAGCCCAAAGTAGGTTTTCAATTCTTCAGTTAATTATCTTTTTTGACCATTTTATTTTTTCGAAGTTTTATTTTTTTAAGTCTATACCTTCTTTCTTTAAGGTTTTTTTAAGTGAGAAAATGTTAATTTAAATGGATTTTAGCATAAATGAAATCGTTTAGTCAACTTATCGTTTGACTCTATGCCTTTCCTTAATTTCGCAATGAGTGACAACAACAAAAGGATGAATAACTTTTTCAAGAATTTTATTGTAACTTACTTCGCACTTGTGTTTTGTTATTTGACTGTAAAACACAAGTGTTTCGTAAATAAATAACTCAATGACGTCTTCTGAACTATATTATATTCTAAATTTTGCGTATTAGGCTTTGGAATTTGATTTTCTGAAACGTAATCATAAAATATGCTGATTTTATTTCAACCCTGGTAAGTTAACTGTTAACTATCAGCACGTAACTATCTGAAAATTATTAATGTGTTGTTACTTGGAATTTATTTAGCTTCGTAATCGCAATCTGTCAATTTGAAAGAACTTAAACTCATGATGAAACGGTGAATTAATAACTTTTTCAAACATTTTTTTATTAAAATCCGCAAAGAATAAAGCTAATTTTATCTTCTTAAGTGTAACATTAGGTACATGAAATAAATAATAATAATTAATATTAACCTACTAAAATCACTACAAGAATATTTTAATAGAAACTTTATCTTTCACCAACTTTCTTCAGGAAAATATTTAAACTCATGCTTCAGAATTTGGGGGTAAAAGCTGCAAGAGTGTCTGTTGTCTTTGAATCATTATTGATGACTTCGTACCATTGGATAGATAATTCATATTGTTTTGAATTTGAGATCTGGACCCACATGGCAGAAGTGCTCGAAATGCTCTTCTAAATTTAACATTTGCTAAATTGTACAAAATTGGATTAATCATTGAATTTGAAGATCCCAGCCATTGTGCAACTGGAATTAAAATCCCATAAAGTTCTTCCTCCTTTTCAGTAACATTTCCTAATTTCAACCTTGAAAAACAAATATAAAGGGGTAACCAACTAAGAAGAAAAACAAAAACGACAACAATTAGCATGCGTAATACTCCTATTTTTGCTTTCTGATGAATTTTTGTAAGATTCCCAGAAGCTCCAGCAGAATCCTTCATTGGGACATTTCGTCGTAAAACACGATACCAAATGAGAATATAACAGAGAGATATTCCAGATAATGGAAAAAGATAACAAAAGAAAAGGTTCCCTAGTAAAAAATAAAGGACGCCATCTACATTTGGAGGCCATTTTTCAACACAGTAACCCCTTACTGGAGTTTCATCAAAACTAAAATCTAAATCAAAAACATAAGCCAATGGGAAAGCGACTGCAAGAGCAAATATCCAGATGAAAAGAATTATCAATCTTGCACGACATTTTGTAAATCCACGGCCCAGGGGGTACCAAATTGCAAAAAATCTAAAATGAAAAATAAATATTTGAAGAAAGACGAAATTTGGAAAAATTAATTTGTTTAATATTTTACCTGTCCAAAGAGACAGCGACAAGTGAGTAAACTGATGCACAAACCGAAACGCATTGGACGAAGGGAACAAGTTTGCACATTATTCTTCCAAGGACCCAAGCTAAAATATACAAAAAGACATTTGTTAGAGTTTGGAAACAAAATACTACTACTATCGTATAGTAAAAGCTACTACTGCTGGCTTTTAGCCAGAAATTTGCATCCATGTTTATATGTGCATCTTTCTTTCCTTACAAAAAATTGAAAAATGGATCTCCAGTAGTTGACGGGGGAGAAATCAACTTTTTTATTCTTTGTTCCAATTCTAGCTTTCAAAAACTCATCGCCAGCACAAGGTCGAACATTGTGAGCTTGGCCTACTTTCTTACCTTCCATTTATATATTTTCCAGTTCATAACTTCTAATCCTATGGATTTTTAACAAAAAACTAAAACATTCAATCGCATAAAGGAAATAAAGAGAAAGTTTTTGTTTGGAGAAAAGACTTACCACGTTATAAAGATAAATCTTTAAGTGTTCAACTTTTCCATCTCACGAAACATAAATTAGTTGTCCCCACTGGGCAAAATTAGCCTACCAAAGAGATTCATTAACTTTCATACTACTGCAACGATTGCTATTTAACGCGTACTTTATTGCCATCTCTGCAAAAACCTACTTTCACCAAATGCCTTTTCTGTAATTCAATTTCGAAGACCTTTATCTCTGTTTTCAAAGTCCTCGAGGTCACACTATAATTTGTCTGTTTTACTGCTCGCATGGCGCTGGACATTTTATTTTTATTGTCACAAAATTTATTGAAAGGGTGTTAATAATAAATCGTAAATAAAGCGATATTATTTTTATTACATTTTAAAATTAAAGTCGTCTAATAGAAGAAAATAAAGTATATCATTGGAACAAAGCAAATGCTATTAAGTTTTAATAAAATGAATCAAAAATCTGTTTATTTCTTACGAAAAAGAATGTTAGAAGTCAATGTTGGAGGTAAGCAGAATAAAATGACCAATAGATCAGCAACGGCCAAATTCAAGATGAACAGATAAGTTACGGATGATTTAAAACGAGGCGATCGGAGTACCACAAAGACAACACAAGAATTTCCAATAAGACCAACAATGAAAATTATGCTGTATACAATTATTAAAAGAATTGTCACATGGATAGGATGCCTAAAGTCACTACTTTCTTCTCCAAAGTCCAAATCTTCAAGTAGTGAGCGGTCAGTGGAGCTATTAGGTAATGTATAATTGGTTAAAATAAAACCGTTAACTATATCATAGAGATCCATTTCGTACCGAAGCTCGGAGAAAACTGATTTCGACTTTCTACCCTCACATTCTCTTCTTTCTCTTTCACTTTCTCCAGTTTTCAACTCAAACTCAACTTTTTCTACAAAACTTTCAAATGTGTCTGATTAATTTCTATTCTTCCTTCTAAATACCTAATAACTTTTTGAAGTTATTATTTAAATTCATCTAAATAAAAAATAAATGCTGAAGAGTTAAAAATATATTAAATATGCAATATTAGATTTTATTGTCAATTCCAATTTTTAAGATTTAAAGAAAAAATTTATTATAATTATTAATTCATTTTGTTGAAATTGATAATCTTCCTTTCTTCCTCCTTATGCAACTCGTTGAAGATTGGTGACTACAGGAACAACTGCACGAGTATTTAGTCCAAGAACTGAGTTAACTTGAGGCTGTTGGAAAAAGTTACTTATTAGAACATATTTAACAAAATTATTGTAAAATTGAAAAAGTTCGTACAGGTCCTTCTGCTTTGTATTGGTTTTGGATATGATGTCTTCTATCCCTTGGGTCGTAGTATTGAAAGGAGGATTGACGCTAAATAAAAATTGATTGGATTAATATTCTCAGAAAGACAGCATAAAATTAAATCAAGGGTGGATGGTAATTACTTACATATGCATCGTAACTGTTTCCACCACCGCCACCTCCTCGTGGTCCAAGTGGACTAGCAGGTATTGGCAAACCTGGTACAAATCCCTGAAAAACATATTTGATCACTAATTTATTATTTGATTGATTTATTTGAATAAAAATTGATCACAATATTCAACTAATTTTACTAAAATCAAGTTACCTGAGTCTGAGTACAAAAAGCAACCAAACACAAAAGAGTGACTCCTAAAATAATATTCATTGTGTAATTTAATTGATGATTAAAGATTGTTAACGTTGTAATGTTAATAAATGAAGTGATGATCTAAATAAGAAACAGTCGCTTATTTATAGAAGTTTTAAGGATGAATGAATAGTATACCCGTCAGTCAATAAAATATAAATTGCATCAACATTATATTTAACGTTCGAATAAGATCAAATTATTTGACACACATTACTTTCAAGGTAAATTGTTCAAATACTCTTACATGGCCATGCAACATTTACAAAATTTATTAAGGATGTGTTACTCAATTTTTACAACCATGAAATTCTTAAAATTGAAGCGTCAGCAACATTTCATCCTGTTAAGAAACATTTTATGTGAAGTTGATGATGCCATGCAGAAAAATTCATTTCCTTTTCATAACTTTCTATTAAGTTTTAGTATGGAATGAAAATGTTATTTTAAATTGTTTTTTAAAATTATGCATTTTAAGAATTATACATTTATGATGTATTCAAAAATGTGTCACAAAGTGACAAATCATTAGCATCAAGTATTCGCAAATTAGCAAAAAAAATATATCCAATTTCTTTCAGTGATTGCAGACACAATTTTTCACAAATTGAATCTCTTCTTTTCAAAACGTAGTGATCACAATTCCAAAGAATCCTTGTACAAATAAATATTCAAAATAAGATTTTTAAGACTCAACCAAGTCATGATTTCAATTTCATTGAAATTTTTTTTCAACTCAGGAAATAATTTTTATTTAATATTAGAATCATGCATATTTTAACATAAACCTAAAAAATTCAGTTTAAATCAATCAACAAATCATAATAAATATTTAATAAGTATAAATAAAATATTTGTATTTAAAGGATTAAAAATTCTGTATTTGCTTATTTGATTTATTTAAATGAAAATTAATAGAAAAATATAATAATGGAGAATTAAATTAAATGTCAGATCTTTACAATGTATTGGGCTGCTAATATTGTCGTAATTTAAAAAGTTGTAATTAAGCAAATTCTAAGAGTCAGCTAAAATATTTCAATGAAGAAATAGGATGCAATCCAATGGAATTTCAAATCAGCGTTCCCATTCCGTTGTTTAGTCAAAGATGAGGATGACGCATTGAGTCAAGCACGGAACCAAGGTTTAATTCATCTTAACCAAATCGATATAAAAGCGTCCATAATTTTTTGATTTCCATCATTGCATTTTCAAACTGTTTAAATAATAACATCTACTTACTCAACTTAACAACTTTCTCTTGTAAGATGAAGACAATTATAATCTTTGCTTTAATTTTGGGTACATCCCTTGCAATGCCTCATTCTGACGAAGACAGACACGGTCGTGGTGGTTTTGTAAGATAAAAATTAATAGTTTAATTTTAATTTTATAATGTTTTGAACGATTTTTATAGGGTCGTGGTGGCGGACATCGAAATCGAAGGAATAGTGGGGTAAAGTAATACAGTACTGATTAAGAATGATTTATAATGATTCTTTAATCATATTTTAGCTATTGGGACTGATAAACCTTCAAGAGAGTCCACCCTCGCAACAAAACTACAAACTACAAAGAGAAGTAAATCCTGCTTCTTAATTTTTGTTAAAAATTTTAATTCATGTTTTCTTGCAGTACGTGGGTGGACCATATTACGGAGTTGGAGATGGTGGATCGCTCTACTCCCGCAGTGGTGGCTCATCCTATTCTAGCAGTGGATCAAGCTCTTCAGGATCAGCTTCTGGATCCGGCTCCTACTACTCAAGTGGGAGTTCAAGCTCAGGATCAGTAAAGGGCAGTAGTGGTGGTGTTAGCAAAGGAAGTAAGGGTGGTTTAGGGACATACTACTACGGATCTGGAGGTTCATCTGCTGGATCCGCTTCCTCAGCCTCTGCAGGATCTTCAAGAGGTTATTCAAGTAAATCCGGATCATCATCCGGTAGAATTGGACGTTACAACTCCCCACAATACGTTATTGATGATGAACTTCAAGTAAACCAAAAGAAAGAATATAATCTTCTTGGTGTTCAATATTAAATTCAATATAAAAATTTGTAATTCATAAAAATCCAATTATTACAATACATTCTTAAAAATTATTCGATTTATTTTCAAACGACTATAATTTTATCCACTAAATAAAATCATATAGAAAATTTAAACTACTTATTATTTTTTTATGTCCAATTCATTGTCAATTATTAAAATCACACGGTAAAGTCATAACTCTAAATTGGCACTTTTTTGTTATCAGATATTTAAAGGTTAATGATAGATTATTAAGATTGGAAGGACTTTTGAGTTAATTTCATTTCAGTTTGTTTAACTTATTTGAAATCAGGAGAAACTTTTTAAGGCACACAAATCTGAACTGGATTATGAAATAAATACGAATTAAGAAGGCACCACCGTAAATCACAGTTCTTCAAAAAACGCAACCTAAAAAATAAAATTAAGTATTTAATATTAATATTTAATATTTTTGAAAAGATTAAACATACACGAGATTTTGTCGAACCAGTTCGAATCTACAAAATATTAATTTTAAAATAATTAGCAACTGAATTTATTTTTTATCATATTAAATACCTTTCTGAGTGTTGAATATTTGTTTTCACCAGAAAGAACTTGCTCTTGATGTAAAAGATCCAAAGAATCTTGTTTCTCTTCCAATTTAAGCCCTTCAATTTCAGTCTTAAGTTCCTTGAGCTGCTCTTGGAGACTTTTGCTTTTCTCCAAATATTCTACACGTTCTTTTTCTATTTCTAATGTCAGCGGATCAAGGTCAATTATATGTTCTGGTGACTTTTCTTCAGATAAATTTTGACTATAGTTAAGAGAAATTTGTGAAGGAATCAGTTGTGACAGTTGAACAGTCCCTGAATTGACGGTGTTACTTCCTTGACGAATGTGTGACTGAGTATGGAGATAATGACCAACAGCATCAGATGGAAGACAAGGAGGGACAGGAGTAGTAATTGTTCCAGGTTCAGCTGATAAGAAATGAAGTAATTTTTCCTTTGCATCTTTCTCAGCTATGCGAGCTTTGAGGAGTTCTTTTTTCAATCGGTCAGCTTCTAATGTCCTTTTATCGGATTCAGCCACTATTCGAGCGACGATTTGTTCTGTTTCTCGCATACGTTGCTCCATGACTATTTTCTCTTCTTCGGTCTGTAAAAATTATAACATTTATTGAATATAGAAATTATGCTTAATTACAGAGCAGTACCCTAATAGCAGTACGTCGTATTCTATCTGACTCCATTTCTGCCTCTGAAGCTTTTTGATTGAGAAGTGATGCTTCTTCTTCCGCGATTCGAGATTTTTCTGCCAGGAGTTCCGCAGCCTCCTCAGATCGTATCTAAAAGTAAGAAAAGGATTACATTGCGTACTTTCTAATTTTTAGCAAATATGACGTCTTTACCAAAGCCTCTTTGGCAAGACGGATCTCTTCTTGGTACTCCATAAGCCTTTGCTCAAGTACAGCCTTTTCTCTTTCTGCTGCTTCACGAAGCTGCTTTTCACGAGCCAATTTACTTCGTTCAATTTGTCGCCTGAAATGAAAGTTACATTTAGTATGGATGCTACATTTTCAAATTGAAATATAAGAACCTTAGCTTTTCTTCCTTTGCTTGTGTTTTCATTTGCTGTAAATCCATAGGGTCTGGGCGCCTTCGTCTCATGAAAAGATCATGGTTCCCAATACAAAGATCCAAAATTAACTTATTCATACGTAACTTTTGCGATAGGAAAATAAAGTTAGGTGCTGACTTGTCAACTGGCTTTATAGAAAACTTTTTATCATCGAAACTTATATTTCGTATTTCTGACCACTGAAAACTTATTTTAGGGCTTAGTTTGTTTTCTTTTTCATAAATATTAAGTCCAAGAGCTGTTACTCCTAGCCAAAGTTCGCTGTCTTTTTTGTTCTAAAATAGAAAAATAAATCATGTTAAAAATCCAATTTTAAACATAAACATTATATTAAAACTTACACTGATTGGAAAATAAATTATTCCATACATATCCAAGTCTTGTGTAATTTTTAAGTATTCCATTTCTGCCTCATCCCGTGACATTCCCCTGTGATCGGCATACCATACTTTAATTCTTTCTTCCCACATCTCTGGTGTCATTTGATACTGATCTATCACTCTTTGTGGCAACAAATCCTCAGATGCGAGCATCCCAGGAGTATAAGTAGATTCCTCATAATCACCATACTGTAAATTAACAAAGTATATTTTAATCAGTCGTATGACTTTGTTATTAATTATATTCAAAAACCTTTGCTTGAACAGCATACGAGGCAAGTAAGACTGATGCTTCGGGAGGGCAATAAATATCCATACTCAGAATTGCTTGCTTTACTTGTAAGAAGAATAAGTGTTGTGTTATATCCTGCACTAGTTCTTCTGCAACATCTTCAGGATAAAATTTGGCTAGAAATGTAAATTGAACTGGATCTTCTCGTATTAAACTTTGTTCTCGAACTATTAAATAAATTAAAATTATTTTATTGAACTATTTTAATTTTCTGTAGTGTTTACCTTTTTTCTCCATTTTAAGCCATGATACATTTCCTTTCGTATCTTCAAATTGTAGACCGAAATACCAAGTTTCTCGGAGTCCTATCGTTCTACAGATAAGTTCAAACAGTTCTCTTCCAGTAGCTTTCCACTGAAAATATATAAAAGTTAAAACAATTTATAAAATTAAAAGAACAACTTTATTACTTGAAGATCGAATTCAAGTTCAGCGTCCATTGTAATAACCCGAACTTGAAATGATTTGAACGAAGCTACTTTCTTTTTTAACATTGTTATAGGAAGTTTTTAAAATAAATGTTGAATATAATTTTCTACTTAAAATGTCCCAGTCCCAGCCCAGTCCCAATAATTGTTTTGGTGGTTACTTCATGAAAGTATTTGACGAAGTTTCCTTCACAATATATATAAAAAAGTATGCTACAGAGTATAATAATCCATCTGTAAAATAAAGAATAAATTTCAAATATTACAATAATAATATTATCAATAAATTAATGTTTATTTTATTATTACATGAAAATGAAACAAGGGTAATTGAATAATGTATCACAGATAATATTAAATTAATAAAAATCAACAAATGAATGAAGACTTTATTAATTAATAATTCTAAGAAGAAAAAATCATGAAACGATGATAACAAACAATAAATAAATAAAATTAAAAATTAATTAACTTCAACTTGAAGTGTTTATAAAGTGAACCACCCTTTTTTCTCTTTGACACTCGCGGGGTTATTCTCAAACAACACCCAACCTAAGGCTTGACATGACATGTCATTACAAGTGTTATGACACATGAAATGACACTATCCTTAAATTATTAATCTAAAATACTAATTCTTAACATTTTCATACTTTTGGATACATTTCAAAACATAAACGAATGTAATTAATGAACATGAAACCTACATTTGACAATAATATTTAAGTTTTAGTCCATATGAACAATAGGATTAGGGTAGGGAGGATCCCATTATTCTCTTAATTTCCCATTTGTCAATGACAAAGGTCGTAGAACTATGGATGCTGCATCCTAAGTCACAAGGTTTTTCGATGTCTTGTAGAAGACACATGAGGAAGGAATATAATGCTGGAATTTATGCAACTTTTTTTTTGATGTAACTGCGTGTTGCTATAAGAATCATTTGGTATCAGTTTGACTTACAACAATAAATCGATTAAACAAAACCTTTTCTATCATCAACCCACACCATCCTTCTCCTTCGATTTATTTTGTAATTTATTTGTTGGGTAAAAAGGTGACGACATTTTTGTAATTGAAGGATTAGTGTCAATATTGTCGAAATTGTAAAAATGAAAATTCCATACACAATTCCCGAGTTAGTTCTTCGGGTGTACACTCGAAAATTAACCCCTGAAAAACTTGAAGAAGAGAGAAAGGGTCGACGTTATGTCGCTGAGGATCCGGACTGGGATAATGAAAAACCATGTACTTCCTGCACGTTGGTCAAATCCTGCCTTAAGACTATCGTAAAAAACTTTGAAGATTTCACAGCTTTAGTTGATCAAACAAATCAAGTCCATCAACAAAATTTTGATTATGGCTTTGAAGAATGGCAAAAAGTAATGGAGGAATATCAGAGAGAATATGCGGAATATAAAGAAAAGTATGTCATTCTCCCATTTTTATTCTAATACAATATTTTTAACAATGCAAATTTTTAAAACTAGGGAAGAAGCTTACCACGATAAACTTGCGAATCTTGATGATTTGGATAAAATTGATGATGATATTGACGATTCCTTTTGGGAGGATATTCCAGTAGAGCCAACTCCTCCCCCGGATGCACCACCAGCTTTGGAGGGAGTGAAATCTGTACTAGATCAACTCAATATTGAGGACAGGGTTGCAGTCGTTCAGGATCTTGATCCTGAAGAAGTTTCATTAGATCTTGCACTTCGGACAATACCTGACGAATATTATTGGAAACAATTAGCAGAGGAAAGATATCCTGTAAGGAGTTTGGCTAATGCGAATGTTGGTTACATTTTTTATTTTTCATAGGAAGCCCATTTGGGAGAGCATGGAAATTCATGGAAGCGTTTATTTGTTGAAAAGTCACTTCGGGAATTCATTGAATTTTTCCACCCACGCACTGGGGATTTTGAACTTTTGGAGAAGGAAGTAGAACGCTATTCTCCTTATGTAAAAGAACTTTGGTTATACAATTTGATCCCTGCTTGTTATGGATATCCACAAAAATCAATTGTTCCTGATGTATTCGAAGCGTAAGTCTTCCCAATGACTTATCAAATACAGAGTTCATTTCATTTTATTTTTTAGTGACGAAGAACTTGTTGGAGATGAAGATGAAGGATATGAGCAGAGTGAATATATGTTAAAGAAGCAAGAAGAAGCTGAAGCTAAAGATGAAGGTGAAAACATTGAAGAAGCAGAGGACTACAAGGATGACAAAAGCCACATTGACTTTAACCTCTTTCTTCCGAAGCTTAAGAACCTTAAAACATTAAAAATGATCATAAACATGGTGGAAATGGGGATTGATTTTGAACCACGATTGGTTGAGTTTACTTCAGAAGATTGCAAGAATTTAGCAACGGGTAATGCATTTTCTTTAATTTAGAAGCAATTACTATTTGTTCTGTTTATTAGCACTTGCACAATGCCGACGTCTCCATAATTTCGATTTACAAAAAAGTCGGATTACAGGAGAGCATATGAAGGTGCTTGTGAGGGATGGATTGTTCCATATGCGACATTTGAGAAGCATCAACTTATCATACAACAAATTGGGAAATTCAGGTCAGTTTTTCATTAGAAAAAACACTTTTTTGAATTGAATATTAAGAAAAAAATATTTTTAGGTGCAAAAGCTCTTGCTCGATTAATTTGTGACAAAGATGCTTGTGCACCATTCACTGTTCATACACTTATTCTTACAAGTTGTCGCATTAGACGAAAGGGTGCAAAGGCACTTGCATATGCTATCAGCATGAATAATCATATCAAGCAAGTTGTGCTTAGACTCAATCCCATCCATGACAGCGGTGGAAAAGCAATAGCAAATGCACTTGTAGAACATGAATCGATGTTGATCTTGGATCTTTCTGCTACGCATATTGGAGATTCTACTTGCAAACTCATTGGAAAAATGATGCTTCACAACGATATGATTCGTCAAGTTAATCTGAGCTCCAACATGGGCATTACCAAAAATGGTTAGAAATCAATGTTTCTTTAAAATCATGTTTAAATTTAAAATTTTTAAGGAGCTGTAATTATCGCCAAAGCCGTTTCAACTAAGGATCACATTTACAGCGTTGACTTACGATTGACAAATTCCGACAAAGTGGTTGAATTCAATATCCTTCATCATGCTCGGAAGAATGTGGAGAATTCAGTCTATGTCTTCCTAAATAAGGCTTTAAGATTTTCTAAGAAAGAAGGTGATATTCCTAACCGGAAGCGTATGCTTAGACTTTTGCGAGAAGCTGAGGAAGCAGAAGAAGAAGGTGAAGGTAAATCCGAAGAAGATGAATATTATGAGTTTGACGAAGAAACGCAAGAATATGAAAATGCTGAAGAAGGCGAAGAAGAAGAAATTAAAGTAATTATGAAACCCCGTGGAAAAGTTTCAAAGGAGCTAGCAAAGGGTAAAGGGCGAGGGCCTACCATGACTCGACAGGAAATGACCCTACGACGAATCATGCGTGCTTATGAGAAAACGAAGGATGAAGAACTTCTTCATGATCCATATTTGAATGGAAAGGTGTTGGATAACTACATCGCTGAATTGCAAGAAAAAACAAAGATTAAGGAAAAACCAAAACGTAAACGTAGGCGTGTTACTCACTGGGATCACTATTAAAACCAGTCCAAATTCTGGGGTAACGAATATATAAAACTAGTAGAAATATATACGTAACCAGATTGTAATAATAAGAAATCCATTCATTACTTCATTAACATGATTTCACTTTTATTGTTTGGACTTTCATTCATTGTTGAACTTTCAACCTGACAACATTGATTAATTTGCATTGATTTTGCTTAACTCATAAATAAATCCAATGTCCAAGAAAAACTCCGGTCCAAAGGGTTTGGTCATTGGAACAAATATGACGCTCAAGTCAGATACACGTTTAATTGTGAAAATTACAAAAGCTAGAATATCATGCTTACAAAAAGTGGATCCAAACTAATCTAAACCACAAAAAAACTGATTATTCCCCCGTATACGTATACATTTAATATATTTCAGTCTGTTGGAAAGTGGTTAAGAGGATTGGATTTTGTGCTGGAGCTTTTTTTTGGATTGATCAGATCATGCTACCATGCATGTATCATACCATCATCATCTTCTTTTTCGTCACCCGGCATAATTATAAAGCCAGATCTTCACTCTCCCTTCCCTCACTTTACAATTGGCGGTAGACGCGTCAAGATATTACTATAACTAGTATTAATATAACTAGTATTCATTAGTTTTCTAATTTAGAATAGGTTTCTTATTCAATTTTTAAAAAGTTGTTAGTAAGAATGACAGGGACGGGAAGTACAACGACGGCAACTGTACAGGAAATACATCAAAATCAAACTCTAATTCTTTCTAACCGAAAACGGTTCCGGGATCCACCCTCTCCAGTTTCACAAGACAATGAGATCCCCCTGATTGAGCAGAATTTTCCAGTTAAAGTTGTATGGAGGAACGTAGTTTTATTTGTATATCTACATTTAGCAGCATTATTTGGACTTTATTTACTATTAACTGGACAGGTTATGCTAAAAACAGTTATATGGGGTAATTATTTTTAATATTATAAAATAATTTTTTAAGTTTTTAACTTTTATTTAATATTTTTAGTTTTCTTTTTATTTGTAATAAGTTCAGTGGGAGTAACAGGTAAAGTAAATATTAGGAATATAACATTGAAAGAAATATTTAACAAAATTTGTTCATATAGCCGGCTGTCATCGACTTTGGTCTCATAAGTCGTACAAGGTCAGTATAATATTTCTCCATTTTATAACTATAAATTGTAACTTATATTTTTAAAATAAATAACAGGCTAAACTTCCACTTCGAATTATACTTGCATTTATGCAAACAGTTGCCTTCCAAAACAGCATTCATGAATGGAGTCGTGATCATCGCGTTCACCACAAGTATTCAGAAACACATGCAGATCCACATAATGCCAAGAGAGGCTTCTTTTTCGCGCATATGGGTTGGCTACTTTGTAGAAAGCATCCTGCGCTTATTGAAAAGGGGAAGGGACTCGATCTCAGCGATCTTGAAGCTGATCCTGTCGTCATGTTTCAAAAGAAGTAAAATTGGATAATTTAATTTAATTATTTTTTAACCAATTTCTTTTTCCAGGTATTATTTACCACTTGTTACCTTTTGCTGTTTCATTTTTCCACCTGCTGTAAGCATGTATTTTTGGAATGAATCATTCCTTGCAGCATGGTTTTTCGGAACACAGTTTCGCTATTGCCTCAATTTGCATACAACTTGGTTGGTTAATAGCGCAGCACATATTTGGGGGAATAAACCGTATGATAAGTAAGTTTTTAATCCTAGATTTAATATCTGAAGAATTTGTTTTTATACCTTAACGGTAATTAGTTAACATGCTGAAAAGGGATTTTCCCAAAAATTGTGAGAGTTTTGTTGAGACTATATTAACAAATTCGCATAATTCCACTTGAAGTTCCAATTACATGATCTTTCAAGTGGAATTCAGAATTAAAGACAATGTTTCAAGGGTTTCACACGTCAGTACTATATAACTTATGTTTAAAAAAACCCTTCAGATCACATTGCACAAGAAAAAACTTGAGTGGTGGCCTTGAACTT
>JAQGCN010000831.1:0-14376 GCA_034699725.1 Friesea truncata | reverse complement strand
TTATGGGACTTTGTTTTATGGGACTTTGTTTTATGGGACTTTGTTTTATGGGACTTTGTTTTATGGGACTTTGTTTTCTGGGACTTGGTATTATGGGACTTCACATTGAAGCCTTTACGGTATTATAAGAAATATTTACTATGGATAGCTTCACAAAATAAAATTGCGAAATCGCTAGGAATAATTTTTGTTGAAAGTACACCCTATTTGTATTTTATAATAGCTGTTATAATCAGATGAAAAACAGATTCAAGTCGCATTGAATTTACAAAATTTATTAAAAAAAATAAATTTCTGTAAAAAATAATTAATTGATTTTGATGTATCAGTGTAAGTGGTTTTTATAGTAACAATTAATACGTGAACATATGGCAATATTGCTAAATGCAGCTTACGCAGGGTTCCATAAATTTCAGAGATTTCCCATCACATGTTTCCTATACGCAAATATAGTGGCAAAAATTACTTACTAGACAATATATTTTCACTTTCACAGAGTGCATTATTAACAAACCACTTTACCCTTTCTGAGTCCGAGTAAGTGAGAGCTCTTTGTTTTGTGATTTCATTTTTATTTCTAAATAACAATATATACTAATTTATAGCATTTGAGAATTGAAATTTGAGGTTCGCTAATTGGTGAGTCTTAACACTTAAGAAGCTGAAACTTAAATTATAAATAAGCGGCTAATACTTTTAATTCCAGATATCCGGATTGAAAAATTAAAATGGGGAATCAAAATGATAAAAATGCGGAAGACAAAGGAACAACTGCTGCTGCTGCTGCTGAAGAGCTTGCAAGAGCCGCTTGTCCCTTTGCAAGGGTCGACTATGGGCAAAATCATGCACGTGGGGGCGGTGATGATCCCGAGGAAGAATCTTCTTCAACTTGGTATTAATGAAGTTGATTCTTAATAATGTGGTTACTGTGTATAATTAATTTAATTTCCGATTTATTGTGAAATTACAAAAGAAGAACGATAATAAATAGACATTTAATATATTGGTATATGACAAATGATGTATAAAGAGAGTATTTTGATTAATTAAAATAAATGAGTGAGATAAAAATTATGACATTTTATTTTCGTGTATTATATAGTTGCAAAAATTACTTGACTTGTGATTAATTTATACTTAAGACGCGAAATTCTTTTTCTCTTCACTTGCGCATTTCGAATTTATACAGCGAATTTTGCTGTCACCATCCCTTTTCACTTCCTCACGAACTTTACTGCTCACGAAAGTTTAAACTGCTACGTGATCTTTGCTATTGCTGTTGAATTCAATTGTTCAAATTATATTATAGTCTAGCAATTAGAATGCTCCAGGATTAGAAGAAGTATTTTTAACCTTATAATATTAATTACATCGCTGTCTTATTTTATCTTACTTTGGGATCATTATTATAAGATTAATGACGTCTTGATTTTTAAATAAATCGGGTGGAGTTGGTGGATTTAAATCCTCAAAAAATCATTCACCGCGTGAATTTTTTCATTCTGTTGTTCTTGTTGTGTAAATGCTTCATTGTCAACGTCTGCGAAAGATCTAAGATTAAAAACAAGAATGGTGTATTTCTGTAGCTCAATATTTTCTGTATACAATTTGATTGTCAATTGCAACAAGTTGCAATTGGGTTGCAAACATTTCAAGCGGGTTGCAACAAGATGCAACACAGCGGTGGATTTTAAGTGGATTGCAGCAAGCCAACAGGTTTAAAAAAATGCCAATGTTTTAAATTGCATATCCGGATTTTAAAATAAAAATAAGAAATAAAAATAAAAAATATCGCAGTAGTTGACGTTGGTGATCGTGAGAGTGACTCAGGCCACGACGAAGAATCTTTAAATTTGAATTTCCACAACAGTTCCAATTTATACTAATTCGTTTTATGTGAAGATTCTGAATTCATGAGAAAAGTATATTTAAATTGACTGTTTATAATTTGCTTAATAGGTGATTTAAAAAGAACAAATTTCAAAAGAAAAAAAAATTCGTAACTAATCAATGATTCCTTCATTTATATGTAAAAAAAATTTAGTAGGAGTTATAATTTAAGATTTAGTTACAAAATCATTTGATTTTCTTTGTTTTCTTATGAAAATTAAATACACTAATGAGCATGTGAATAAATACCGTAATTAGAGCTTCTTTTCTAAATCCTTTTTTAATTGAGCTATTTTTCTCTTTGTCTCGTTTGTTTTTGGATGATTAGGCGTTAAAACTTTTTTCCTCAATTCAAAAACGTCTTCAAGCATTTTTAAAGCGGTTTCTATATCTCCATTTTTATAAATCCTCCAAGCCAAACCACTTTTTGCTTTTAAAGTCTCCGCATGCTCCTCCCCTTGCACCTCAACCCTTAGTTTTATCACATCTTCATCGACAATCTTCCCTTGCTCGAATTCTTTCATTCGATGATGGCACACGGCGATGTTGTTCATTGTTGCCAAAGTCAGTGGATCCTTTGCCCCCAGATTTATTTTCCGCCATTCCAAAACTTCTTGAAATATCACTTTTGCATCTAACTCCCTTCCTGAACGTTGATCCATGAGAACACTTGCTATGGCGTGTTTTACGGAAATTGTGTCTTTATCATTTATGGAATCTTTGTCGAGAAGTTTTTCTCTCCTCTCCAATAAATCACCTAAAAGATACAGTGCTTCATGATATTTTTTGCGATCTTTTAACACTTTCCCAAGAAGGTGTAAAGTTTCCAACCTTGCAATGTTATTTTCTCCAAAAATTTCTATTTGTTTTTTAATTACCTCACGGTAAGTCTTTTCAGCATCTTCGTGTTTTCCTAGAGCATTCATTGCACAGGCCATCAGACCTTGCAGTTTCAAAACATCGATATTGAGGTCACCCCAAACAGACAAAAAAAATTCGTAGCACAGTTTTGTAAATCCCATCATTGCATTGTAAAGAGATAACTCGTGCATTTGCTGTGCAAGTTTGGAAGGAAACTCTGCAAATTCTTGAACTAAACTTCCGTATTTCATTCCAAATATCCACATGCGAATAATATGGGTAATCTGATGGTTTTTTAAACAAGATACATCAACTGTGTGAATTATGTTTCGCAAAAACATCTTTTCACCTTCTATTCCCATTTTTAGTCTTGCAACTTCCTGGACAAGTCTGTGTATGGAGACCACCTTATTTACTACTCTGACGAGACAATATTTTTTGATTAACTCGATTTCATTTTCAATACTTTTAATTGGAGATTTATGCATTTTAGAATAAATTTCTTGCAAGAAGTCCACTGGAATCCCAGAAGGCTCGAAATAGGCCATCATACATAACAAGGTTAACGCCATTTCACCCAATCCTTCCTTGTTTTCTCTTATTTTTTGAATACTCATATCCCAAGTGATGAAAGTTGTCAATTTATATTTGTGTTCAATTTGGTTCAGCTGGTATGAAAGGATTTCCCGCTTTTTAGATTCATATTTATTATATTCAATTAGGAAAGTTCGGATTTTGTATCCAATGCCATCCGTGCTGCATCTTCGTTGTCTTTTGATGAAGCCAATTGCTTGCTGAAGGGCTAACGGGAAATGTTCCAAAGTTTTACATAAGTCTTTCACATCTTCCTCATCCTTTTCTGGGTCTAATCCATCGATCGATTCCATGACTAGTTTAGCCGATTCTGCGGCGTTAAGGATCTCCAGATCAATTTGACGACCAGCATCTCCGAGTACGTCCAAATTACGAGATGTTATAATTACGCAAATAATTGCATCGATTGACGAGAGATCGGCTAATAATTTTGTAATCAAAGTGTTGTCCTTCTCGGCGTTGTCAATAATTAGTAGAACTTTTGATTTTGTATTTGCATTTGTGCATTTGTTAATAACGTCCGTTAGAATAGAAATTATATCCCGCTGCTGACGCTGGCCGTTGTTTTCAGTTGCATCTATTTCAATATTGACTTTGCACCCCAATTCCGATACAGAATTTCTCAGACTGTCTTCATTCTCTCCATATAACAAAATGCAATGAGCGTCGTTTTTCTTTGATTCCGCGAAACGAATTACCAATTCCGATTTACCAATTCCACCCATGCCGGTTACAATTGTTAATTCATTGCTTTCAAAATTGTTCTGTAGTAATGTGAGTTGTGCTACTCTTCCAACAAAATTTTTTGTAACTGGTCCAATTCCAAAGAACAAGAAATTCTCATTAGCAGGACATAAAGTTGGGCTCGAGACTTCTTGTCTCCAGTCATAAGTAGCTAAATTCATAAACACACATAAATATAAAATCTTCGAAACTACGGCCAAAATATTGTATTTAATATTTTAGTAAATAAAACAAATGAATTTGGCATATATAGTTTGGATTGCTACCTGCCTGACCAAATTCTTCGTTCACTTTACGAACGCAATCCCACAATTTTCTCCAGATGTGATTCTCGCCATCAGCAGTAGAGTAAAATTTTAAAAGGAAATGAATCACCTGGTCGTCCCTGTTTATTAAAAAAAATAATTCATTTTCAGTATTTCTTAATACTAATTACAAAATATGAAGATGTACTTTCGTCCCAAGATGTCGAGTAACGTACGAACACTATCCTGCATCGTTTTGTGGTTCAGGCTCTGAATTTGGGCTTTCTCTTCCGGACGAATGAGTTCAGCTTCGGACAGTGCATCAGTGAGCGGGTTAACAGTTAAGTTGTCCACTAAATAAGTTTTAGCAAGAGTAAGTATTTTTTCTATTGCAGGGGCCATTATTATATGCACACGCACGAACCATATGTATCTTTGTCGACTTAGCTTAACAGATTTTGGTTTGGTTAATCTATCTCCTCAAGTTTGAAGTCAGTGGCTATTTTTAGAGTTTAACATTGCGAAATCTTACGAGAAACGGACACATGCAAATGGACATAGCACGGACTATAGTCGTCGTCAAATACATAATAATCCTTTTTCTTATCGCATCCTAACCTTGGATACACTTGAATCAAGTATGGTAAAGGAAATATTGATAAGTAATGACAAGAAATAACAGGAAATATTAGAAGGGCATTAAGAGGAGAATTTGTTGATTATTAGTACTGTTGTCATAACGACAATTATTCTTTCAATTTTTCTTTAACTTTGACGATCTTTAAATTACTCTATTATCTTTAAATTTAATTAAAAATAAGTTATCGGTTACTCCACTTTCAAATACAAATTGCAATCCATCAAATCCGGGAATGCAAAAAATCCAAAATTAGACTTTTCCACATCGTAAAATGTGAAAATAAATAATTACGTTGTAGTTAGACGCTCAAATTGAGCAAAAATTATCACAGCAAACAATCTATAATTTTAAAATTATTATTGTTCCATAAATCAGTAGAATAGGTATTGGTAAGTTGATAATAATAATTCAATAAATAATTTGACTTGAATTTGACCTAAAAATGTTTAATTTAAATTCTATAAATTGTATTTAACATTTTACGAAGAGTAGTCTAATTTTCAGCTATTCTACCTCCCCGGATTTGATAGACTGCATTTTGCATTTGAAAGGTAATAACTGATAACCTTATAGCGAGAAAATATTATCGTTCATACAGTGATCGATCAGTGATAACTGATTTTTAATAAAAATTAAGAGATAATAGAGCTGTAATTTAATTTGTGGATCTTCAAAGAAAAATTGAGGAAATAATTATCTCCTTGACAACAGCACCAAAATTTACAAATTCTCCTTTTAATGCTGAAAAGGCGTAGATCCTCTTATTTCTCGTCATGGTTGACCTATATTTTCTTTAACATCTTTGACTTGAGTAAATGCTGGTTGAACCAAATAAACACTCATATACTATGTAAATATTATCTGTTTCAACTAATAGCACACATGCATATAATACATTTACTTTGGATGTGACTTAATTTGTCCTAAAAAAAACTGAAACGGACGTAAACTTTTTGACAAAAACATTTTACCTAAAAAAGTTGAAAAATGCCTAAAAAATAAACGAATTTAGCCTAAAAAATTACTAAAACTCAATCTAGATTTTTATTGTATAGAACGAATTTTACATTATAAATTATGTTATGCCAATATGTTACTGATTAATTAATGCTTTCTTTGCAGCAGTTGGTCTTCCTGGTTTACGTTTTTGACCGATTGGGATATTTTTAGGTTGAGGCATTGAAACATTTTCCCTTAGTTTTTACTCGTCCCCATTACTTATGTGGAAGTCTAAACTGAAGTGAAATATTTAAAAAGAAGTTTACCCCTCCAAACAATCACCCAAAATAAGGGCAATTAATTAATTTAAATATGAAATTAATCCATTAATGACGATTTGGTGATTCTACCTCAAGGTTACTTGGAAAACCAATTAAAATTGAATCAATTTTCTAATATAAGAAAATTGATTCAATTTAATCGTCCGGGAAACCTTGGTTTTACCTGACAGCGTTTATTAATTATGATCAAAGGTTATACTTCTATTATCTCATATTTGCGAGAGTAATTTAGCATGTAACCTAGAGGAAAAAATAATCGTATGGTTTCATACTTTAAAATTAAGTAGCTTGTTTTTTTAATCATAGTGAAGGCGTAGCATGAAATTTTTTAAAATTGACTTAAAACGAACACTACTTCTCTTTTTAGAAGGGCTTACTCTTCTAATATAATTACAGGATTTGCAACTGAAAATTTTGTGATAATTATTTTCCATTGTTGTTCGTATGTTCAGTTCAGCTTACATGCGATTAAAGTTTGAATTAATTATGTTACGCATTTCAAAACAGACATCGGCCATATTCCAAAAAAAATTTCTTCACTACAGATTACATGATAGTTGTATTTTAATGTAAAATGGTACCGAATCATTACAAGGGTTAAAGTGATACTTTTTGTTTTCAATATCCCAAACCAGGATTGAAGTATAGTTTCTTGAGTAATCCACGATCATCTGCGTTAGTCATTTGCTGAATATTCCGATTTCCAAAGTGCTCGAGCATTTTGCGATGCACCTGCACAACACAACACATAAAATTACAGCTAATGGGTTATTAACTGTTGCAGTAAAAAGTACATAAAAATAGGGTTTTTTTCACCTTTGTTTGCAATTCCAACACATGCTGATTATGTGCATTTTCTCTGTAAATATTGATAAGACAATTGATAAACGGGGAGCCAACGGACGTGTTCCGATAAGCAACTGCCAATGGAAGGGTTGAATGCAAAATATACACATCCGACATATTACAGCTCGTCGTTTTCGGGATGTAATTATCAATGACCAAATCTCCAACAGGTTCTTCTCTGCAAGCTTGAATAAAAAACACTTTAGGTTTTCCTTTGAACCTGGGAAAGTTGTCATTGCTGAATTTGTCTATTATTCTATCCAAATCGACTTTTTTGCTGTCGGACATCATCAAATGGCCTTTTTCTCCCGCTCCATGAGTCATTATGGTGATAAGGCAGGAATCAGCGGAATTCCTAACACATTCAGCCTTAAAGTCTCCCAAAATTGTATACAAGTGCTGCATAGAAGAACAAAATTAATTTTAAAAAAATTTCTGTCACAATATTTACCTTGCTCCCATCAGTATCGCAATCTCTGATCACATCAACATTACCATCATTAAAAATAGCGAATCCAAATTCTCGTTGAAAATGTTTCATATTTTCAAAATCTATTTCTGATCCATCTCGACGAGGTAGCTTTGGATTGGGTCTTCTTCCATTCTTCACGAAACTCATGTTGTTAATTATTAATGAATGTCCCCTTGGGTTCGAGTTCATCTTGTAACACTTGAAAAAGACAAAACAGAAATTCAGAATTTTGTAATAAACTGTGGACTTTATTACTTGGTAAATGGCACTTGTATTTTTGTCTACCTGAGAAAATGTGTCGTCATTATCACCATTGTTGTAAACAAGTGACTTTTGGAAAGAAAGTGGAGTTGGAAAAGGAAGTGTGTCAGATTTGATGTGGAGTTCCCTTCCCCTAGAAATTCTAGGACTCGGTTCTTCTACGAAATATGCACAAATTATTTAATTGATTAAATTGTGAGAGAATTGATAAAAGCTGGTTTGTTCTGATACCTGCTAAATAACTTTGACTCGTGGGAAATTGATTGTTTTGTGTATGTGCATTTGTGGAATTAGCAATTTGTTGACCTATTCCCAGCTGCCAACCATTTACTGGCTTCCAGTTGTAAGTGGCTAAATTAAATAACATGAATTTTCAGCAAAATTAAGAAATGTTAATGAAAATTTAACGTCATTGTAGATAGAAATACCCGGATAATTGTTTGCAATGTTTGCTTTTTGGACGGAAACCCAAATTTTATCTTTGATATGAGCTTCACCATTGGCTCTTCCAAAATATTCCAGAAGGAAATTAATCACGTGATCGTCTCTATTTCAACAAAACATAATCTGATTGCGTATAAAATTTTATTGCAAATATTTTTAAATTGTGTAAATACATTACTTCTTGCCCAAAATTTCTAGTAGTGTGCGAACACTGTCCTGTTTCGTTTCATGGGTCTTGCTTCGAATACGGGCGTCTTCTTCTGGATTTATTATCCCAGCCTCGGAAAGTGCATCAGTGAGCCGATCATCAGTCACATTATCCACCAAATAAGTTGTGGTAAGGACCAGCACTTTTTTAATCACAGGAGCCATGTCACATCTACCGTCACTTTATTAAACTTACAAATAAATAAAATCCAATCAAAATAAAAGTAAAACTTCACAATCCTATCGCAACTAAAATGTGTCATAAACGTAATGCAAAATTTCTCAACTATATTCTTACTTTTCTGCTATCATGTCTCATTATCATTGCGTTATGCCTCATAAAATTACAACGTTCGTATAAAAAATTCACACATGCAGTAGGCTCACTGAAAGGCGCAGCATGCATGACACATGTTATGTGGATGATTCTTAGTTATAATGTCCCATTTGCATTTTATGAGAGTATTAAAATGAGATTGAAAATCAATAATTAATTACTTTATTCTAATAGTCAAATAAAGGAAAAGGAAGTGCCTTGTATACATATACATAAAAGCGCCAAAATCGTTGATAGTATGGGATTGACGTTATTGAGTTTTAATTTTGAATTGAAAGTATTTTCTTTTAGTCCTTACACAAAACTATAACCAGAGAGTTGTTATTTCTTTGTTTTTGTTTTTATTATTCTTTGTTTATTTATTTTTTTGTTTTTTTTTGTGTTTTTATTTTTTTCTAATAAGAAACGGTTGCTATTACAACTCTCTGACTATAACTAGGAGAAAGCTAAGAATTGCTTTTCCCAAACAAATTGCAGAATTCAAAAGACTACTAGTATATATAAAATTAGATTTGAACTTAATTGAACGGGCGAATGCGTCGTTTGTTTGAAAAAAATTTCTTGATTTTTGCCTAAAAATCCAAATTATGATATTTAAAGTCGATTCTGAATATTTTTTTAAATTTGTTTTTCAAAAAAAGGTTCTGGGGTTTATTACTACTTGTAAATTTTTTGTCGCTCCATAACAAGCGACGAAATGACCTCTACAAAAGTTTTTCCAGATCTGTACTTTGAACAAGTTTTTCCTCGAGGTCCCACACTGTGGGATTAATCTACATGTTAGGTTAGCCCATTTTTATCTATCAGGTGGATTAATTTCACAGTGTGGGACCATGGGGCAAAATCGCAGAGGTAAATTTGTGGCTTGTAATGGAGGGAAACAAATTCTGAAAGTTTTTGAAGTACTTTGAAAACAACTTAGAAATTTATTTTGAGAAGACATTGTTTTCAAAAAACTTGAGAATCGACTTCAAATATCATAAATCGGATTTTTAAGCAAAAATCTGGGGGGAAATCTGGTTTTGCTATCGAAAAACTTCAATTTTCAAAATGTTGAAAAGAATATTTTCAAATGGTCCACCTCGGTATAGTTCAAGCATACTCACCTTAGGAGGAAGACGATTTAGAAGACCGTTATTGATTTTGGAATAAGATGAAGTATCTGAACTTAAAATATAAAGACGTTGGATTTTTGGTTTGATTAATCTCTCTCCTCAAATTTGAACTCTGTGGCTCTGTTTTGAGTTTAACATTGCGAAATCTTACGAGAAACGGACACATGCAAATTAACATAGCACTGACTATAGTCGTCGTCGAATACCCAAATCCACTTTTTCTTATCGCCTCCTAGCCTTAAATACACTTCAATCAAATATGTTAAAGAAAATAATGATAAGCCATTACGAGAAATAACAGGAACTATTGGAATGGCATTAAGAGGAGAATATGTTGATTTCTGGTGCTGTTGTCAAGGAGACAATTATTGCTTCAATTTTTTTTGATTCTGACGATTCACAAATTAAGCTGAACTCTATTATTTCATAATTTAATTAAAAATATTAAGGGCATTTATTAAGCTCCTTGTTTAAAAATAATAAGTAAAAAAAATTTTGGTATTTTTGCCTTCAATGTGCTCAATTGTTGCAAAACTATACAGCATTAGCTAACAACTACGTTAACCAAAAATTAATGTAGAAATTTACATTCCATACAATTAATTTTTACCATTTTGGACTAATTTATTTTTCGGATTTAGGAACGGGCAAATCCAATTGAAATCATGTGTTAACATGTTATAAGAAATTAAATACGAGAATAAAATTTGCCGAGTTCATGTTGTAATGATTCTCTAGAGCATTTATGTGTTTTATACATTAACCATGTTGTGAGCTCTAAAATATAAAAGTGTTACATTAGGTAAACCCATTTATACTTTTCAGAAATTTTAACAGAAACAAATTTCGTGATTTTTAACTAATGTTTAAAGAACAAGTTAATTACAAGTATCAAAACTAATGGCAGATTCTAATTCAGGCTGTATTCAAATATTGTTACTGCCTTTTTCATTTACGTTTTCTGAATTTACAATTGTTTGACTATTTAAATAAATTTTAATTAAATAAAGGCTGTAGAAGAGTGGTAAAGTAGCGAAATAAAGTAGTCAGTGATATTTAAATTACCGTCAATCTTTAATGTTATTATTTCACATTCTTATGAATTTGCATTATTTATGTGTTTGCATTGTGTAACTGTTTGTTTAATGTTTTGTACTTATCAGGAAACATTGAATGCTTTTATTTTATTTGATATGCTTGCTTTTATTAGGTTACCAATTCCAACTCACATATTTACGTTTAAACATGTAACAGCAGATTGGCTACTGATCTTTTCGGATTCTGCTATCGTCGCCGGAGAAGATATAAGAAAAAAATACGCGACGAATCCGAAAAGATCAGTAGTGTCGCGTCTTCATTAATGGATCCCCGCTTGTTATAGAAAGAAAATATTTTGAATGCGTGCTAGCAATGTATGCTGGCGTGGAGTGTGGCTATCGTAAATATTTAATAAACTTTATCGAAAACTTCAGAATGTCAATATTAATTTGTGTATTATGACACTTTGTACATTATGACACTTTGCATTATGACACTTTTTATTATGACACTTTGTTTTATGACACTTCACATGGAAGCGCTCGAACTCTATTCATAAAAAATAAAATCACAGAATTGCCTTTTCCACGTGACTACCATTTTTTTTACTCATTTTTGACTTTTAGTGACGTAGGAATCAGGAAAGCTCAATCTCTCCTCCCCCTCCGAAGTCGTAATAATAGCTATTTTTAAATTAATTTAAAAGGTACGAAATCAGCGTATTTGAAATCGTTTTACAAAGAGTAAAATTTACATGCAAATAGCATTAAGAGAAAAAGAGTTTTTTCTGCTTTTAACGTCGGCTAAGTGTCGTTGGCTGAGAATGGGGTGAATTCCCACCCAATGAAAATTTTGCTCTTGCGATCACTAGCTGGGATTGCTCAGCGACTGGCAGATTTATTAATTGCCTTCTCTGTAGTATAGTATGTGCTTAAAACAGAGCATTTTAATGTTAATTAAAAAACTCAACGCAGAAACGTAATAAATTAGTAAAAGGAAACGAAGGGTCATATTCTAAATAAATCTTCATGATGATGCAATTTGTTCTTAAAAATCTTAGGTCTTAATCTTATAAAACACTAGCTAAACAAGCCAGTCGAGTAAAAACTCGACTTAACCTTCCCGCAGGGCAAATTCCTGCAGGGCAAAAATTCCTGCAGGGCAAAACTCACGTGTGTGGAAAATTAAATTAAAATTAATTTGTTTACTACTTAAGTATTTTGAAATCTGCCACACGTTCGGTTTGTCGAATATAAGGATAACCCCCTCCCCCACCACGAAGACAAGGAGCGCAATACGAAGATCCCTTTTCTTTCCACAAGAAATAACGTAAAGAATCGCCCTCCCAACATACACATTACTTTAGCTTAAGATTACACATTATTATTATTACTTATGATTATATTATTATTATTATTATTATTATTTATTCAGAAAGTTTCCTAAATTTATAGGTAATTAATTACACTTTCCTATTCAAATTATGAATTAGGTATTAATAATTATTAAAATACAAGCTTTCACAAGCCCGTCGAGTTGTAACTCGACTCCTTAACCCTTGACCTCTTGATTTCCGGTTTGTTCTACACCCCTTCCCCCCTCGTAAACCTGAAATCTAGAGGTCAAGGGTTAAGGAGTCGAGTTTTAACTCGACGGGCTTGTGAAAGCTTGTCAAAGTAATTTCTTTCACGCATACCGCTACCGCCTTGCCGCAGCGCACTCCCACTTTTTAGTTTAAAACTTATTTGAGTCGAGAGAAGAGTCGTGGGCCAGCTGATGGCCGGGCTCTCGTAAGAGTTGTGTGCCTAAAGGGACGACATTCACAACGGAAATTCTTAGGAAGAATTTTAAAGTTAAGTAAATTGTATGGATGAGAGAGAGAGAGAATGTTCAGTGATTAAATAGTCGTCAAAATGTAAAGACTGTTTCTCGTGTCCTCGGTGGACGCCATCTTATTTAGCTGTGGTTAGTCTTAGGCAACTCACAGCATCAATCATTCAATTAGGAGGTCACACGGTTTAAGGACTACAGGAAGGAGGAACCTGCAGTACATAGGCATCTCGGGATTTGTAAGAAGGATAATTTATACTATTTGTGTACTGATCGCAGTACCACGTTCATCCCCTTCACTCATTCAAGTATTCTCAGTATCTTTCCCCGCAGATCCCGACACGAGTGAGCGGTTTAGCAAAGTAAAGAGATTGGTCGGCGCACGATCTATTAGCATTCCTTATTATTTTAGAGAATCCGTTGTAAACAATTAAGTTAAGTTTACCTTTTTGCTCTCCCAAGAGCCAGCGCATTTTGAAAGAAGACTATTCAAAGGAAAAGTTTCAAAAAATTGGGGGCCAGTTTTCAGGGTTTGTATAAAAATTCACTTTTCGTATTGTTCTAACTGACAGGAATGGTTTAACTATAGATAACAGTATACTTGAAGCATTTACCACGCAAGAATTAGCGACTGTTTCGGGATAATTTAAATAAAATTGGATTGCTACTTGTATTAAAATCTTGTAGAATTGCATTAACAGCAACAATTTATAAATATTAAAAACTTAGTTATTTTAAAATTATTTTTTAGATGTAACCTTACTTAATTGAAATTAACTGTTTCATCGAATTGCCGCCCATGTCCACAACAAGAAAAAATCGAAAATTCTTTCAAAGAATTGGATTGCACTTGCACATTTCACAAATACTTTAGAACTTCCAGCGTTTATTGCTTTTCGGACATCCAAATTTCCTGAATGTGTAATTCCAACTTTTCATTTAAAAAAAATTATCTCTTTTACGTGCAAAAATGTTCATGTATTTATGGATTTACTCATCCATAATTACTCTGCTACTTATGGTAGCAAGAGTTAACAGGATATTCGTGAAATCCAGTACGTCATCGATGAGTCATACTCCATTTGCATATTTATTTTGTACCATGCGAACTTTACATTAGTTTTGCTGTGAGCAACTACGCGCTGTTTTTGTACGTATGCATTGCACATTCTGTTAAACATTTACGCTGAATTACTCAACTTATTTTCGTGTAGTAACTATAAATATATTTATAAAAAAAAAGGAAAAAAAATGTAAGGAGCTAGCTCCTTATTTCATAGTTATGCTACTAGAACCACGCAAACCGGTTCTACATCTCGTGTAGCAACTATTAAAATAAATATATATAAAAAAGGGAATAAAATTATACCAAAATTAGAAAAATCTTATTCCCGTACGCGCACGTTAACGTTATGTTTTTGTTTAGCGTATACTTTATTCTGGCTTAGATAATAATTGCTCCCTTTATAACACATACTCTTATGTTTTCATAAGAAATTAATCAGTTATATTTTTTAACTATTCCCATAACTTATACCAATATTTTATATTTGTTTTCTTCAATTTTAATTC
>JAQGCN010000830.1:0-14394 GCA_034699725.1 Friesea truncata | reverse complement strand
ACAAACAAAATTAGCATGCAGTACTGCATATTGTTTGTAGAAATTTATCTTAGAGTAATTTTTTTTGGAGCGAACAAAATGAGCGAACATAATGAGCGAACAATGAGCGATCATTTGGAGGCGACAAATGGAGGCGACAGTCGGAGGCGACAATGCCTGATTCGGAACTTCAACCTACTGGTTAGCCAACAAAGCCAATAATGCAGAAAAAATATTAAATTAATTAATTACGCTTTCGCAATCAATTAAATGAAGAAATAACTGTTAATCTTTTAAACATGCTTTCAAGTATACTCAAAATGCAGTATTTCCTGTATTTCTTACTATACTGTGCTTATAATTGCATCAATTATTATTATTTCTTTGAGATTAAAACAATAATCTCAATTAAAAATATTTGTAGAAAATTATTTCAATTAGTGCGTTTAAAAATAGTTTAAAGCAGAAGTGTTTAAAATTATCAAGTAGCGAATGTTAATTGTGATTGTAATTGAATTGACTTTTAATAATTTATGCAACAAACACTTTTAAATCTCGAAATAAACGTAATTCGTATCGTAAGTAGGGTAGGAAGAAAGTATTTACATGCAAAGGAAATCATCAAAAATACGCTAATACTTTGTTAATTTGTACGAAAGTTATCTTCATCTTTGCATTTTCTTATAAAGCCAGTTTTTTTTGTATAAATTATCCTAGTCTCTAAAAACTTCAGAATAATTAATTAATAATTCATTAATTTGCCCTTACTAATTTCGAAAATAACAAAAATGGTCTAAAGAGTACTGATTATAATTTTTGGGAAAAAAATTACAGCTTAGCATGTGCTATATTTTATTAGTCAATTAAACGATTATACGATTTATGAATAATGTTAACATTGCATTTTTGGTGGTAGTTTAATTTAATTGAGTTAAAGGAAAGTTTTAGATTATTTTTCAGATGCTGATTCATTTTTAATGGACATTAAAGGAATTTTGAAAAAGTAATAATTATGCTAATTATGTAGAAGATTTGTTCTTAATTGTCATGAGTCCATTTCTAATCCTGATTTCATCCAATTACTGTAGAGTATTTACGAAGTAGTTTTAATAAATATCAACCTGGCAGTGATATCCTCGTAGGATACGCAAACACCGGCGAAAGTCTTTGAACTAATTTAAAAATCGTATTATTATATTTACTGTAGTGGGATTCATAACTTTTTTCATTCTTACTTTAATGTCTTTAACAAACATAGAAATACGAAGCTTGTCCAGCTTTTGCATTTTATTAAATTCGGTCATGTAGGTTATAGCTTGAATGTCACGAGGAACAGCATATTCAACAAAAAGTTCTCGCAAATCTAACATGTTAAAAATTGAAAACAAAGAATTGAAATTGTGTTGTATTACTGGTAAAATTCTGAAGTGAAGCCACTAGAGGTCTGGGTTCCATCAAAGCAGGATTCCCATAATTAACATTAACTACGTCATTGACAGCATTTCCAGCATCAGCCACTTGAACAGGAGCATCATTCTCTATTTCATCTATTCCACGATTATTACTTTAATTTTAAGCATTCCTCGTTGGATTGAGTCTTATCCTTGGGGATGTAAAAGTAAATCATGGAATTCTGATGGTGGTAGTTTAATTTAATTGAGTTAAAGGAAAGTTTTAGATTATTTTTCAGATGCTGATTCATTTTTAATGGACATTAAAGGAATTTTGAAAAAGTAATAATTATGCTAATTATGTAGAAGATTTGTTCTTAATTGTCATGAGTCCATTTCTAATCCTGATTTCATCCAATTACTGTAGAGTATTTACGAAGTAGTTTGGAATTCTGATAAACTAACGCTTCTTGCTTGACCACTCAGCTCAGTGTATAAGATAATATACAATCGTTATATCTGGAATATATTCATGATAATATTCCATCCGTTAGTTTAATTTTATTAAACATTTTTATCTGGATTGGGGTAAGTTATTCATAAAATCTTAATTAAATTGCAAGTTTTATCCGTGTTTCTTTTTAGATATATCGATCAAATAAATTCAGACGAAGTAATTCCCAAATTTCGGGATTCTGAAATAACAATAACATGGATGCTTATAGCAATAGTTTTAATATTTCTTATATGTAAGACAATTTATGCACTATGTTATTAATATTTGGTATAACAATAATTCTTTAACTCTATTTGAAGAAGATGTCCTTCTCCTTATCCCACTGGTTATATGTTCATCTACAAATATTGTATACTGTAATATTGGGCAAAAAATTTAGAAATGAATGTTTTATTCTTTTCTAAAGCTGGAAGAATTATATTGTAAATTTTAGAAATAGTGATAATGTGATTTTACAACGGGTTTCTCATAGTCAAGAACTAAATTAATGAACACTCAAATTAACAGTTTCAGAAAAATACTTAATAATTGGAAAAATTGTTTTATCTTACAACAATATTAAAATTACACAGATCGATACTTTTACAAATAATTGATTCTTCTTACTCACCATTTTTTCTTGTAAGAAAAAAAATGAGTTAAATGACAGGAATCCATTGAGACCATCACCCTAATTAGTTTCAATTTGCATGGTTCAATGAAAAACAATTGAATCAAATTCAATGAATAACAATTGGTTATCAATTGGGAAATAAAGTTTAAAATATTCCATATTATGGGAAAGTTTATGGAAAATCCATTGCAGTGGAATTATTTTAGATTTATCTCTGCTTTTTGTTATTCACAGGACGTGGTAAAAGAAACAATGACTTACTTACCACTGTTTGCCAGCATTGGCTTAGTTGCCAACATTTTCATTATATTTTATTCTGGTAATTAAAAGAAATTTTGAAAAATCGGGTATTGCAATCGTATAAATTTCAAATTGAGCAAATCAAGAAGATCCTCAGAACACGCAAAGTGTGGAAATTAAGATGCCAGCTACATTTTCCCTTTCACTTTAGAAAGATTAGAACAAAAGATAAATATAGCAAAGGCAAATTATAGTAGTCCTACCAAATTTTCCCAGATTGAGTGTTCAGACGATCTTGATAAGCTCAATTTCTTTTTTATTATAGAACTAATTGCTGCAGATACAGGAGGAAATGCTCCTACAATTGGAAATGACAGCGAAAATCGTGCTCGTGAAGAGGAAGTAACACTTTATGCAAACATAAAGTTCAAAGGCCTTAGTCAAACCTTCAATTTAAAGCCTGGAGAATGCATTGGTTTAGATTCAAAAATGAAGGATGAGGCCTCCTCTTTCAAAGGAAAATGTGCTATTTTATTTGATCGTGCGGGATGTACCGGAACGAAAAAGAAAATTCAAGGAAATGTTTCAACGATGCCGTTTGGCTGGAACAATGAAGTTGAGTCCATCGGGAGCTGCACAGGACCAATTCAAACGGATAACATTCTAACTCTATTCGGACGCGAAGAATTTGGTGGTAAGCTAAATCATCAGGTGACTAGTTTTTTTTACAACAATCGTAAACCAAAACTTATGCATCTGCTTAATTTAGAATATTTAGTTTATTAGAGAGAGTTTTTTTTTATAGAAAGGTGTTCCTAAGGAAGTCATATGCTACCCGTGTTTAATAAATTATATTTATCTATTTTCATGTAGGTGAGGTTCATATTCTTCAGCCTTCCCCAGAACCCGGAATTTGCAGTAATATTGATATCTACAGCGGCTGGGCCTTCTCTGTCAAAGTAAAGGGATGCCTCAGAGCTTGGACTCGCCGTGATTGCAAGGGAAGTCATTTGAATATTAGTGAAAACATTAAAAATCTAACACCAATTGGATTCAGTCAAATAATCATGTCATATGAGCTTTGTACTAATGAATTGCGCTTGCCCCCGAAAAACTTTACAGTAGTGGTTATTTACGCTGAAACAAATCGACGTGGACAAAAAAGATCTTTTTATCTTAAGCCAGGGCAATGCCTCAGTTTCATGGGTTTTGGATTTCGCGGACTTGACTCGCCAAAATCCATCGACGCGAATTGCGCGTACATCTACACTCAAAATAATTGCGTCGGGAAGCGGATCAAAGTGATTGAATCTAACCTCAACCTTAACGCCACCGACGGCTTAATGGGTGCTGATTCGACACAGAGCTGTGATCCAGGGCCTAATCCATCAAATGAATCCTACGTCATGTTAGTACGATACGATGGATTGAAAGAATCCATTTTCTACAAACTGAAACCTCATGAATGCGTCAACTTGATGTTTGAATTCGAAAAGGGTGATTTCTTTTCCTTTGACGCTGACTGTGCAGTTTTATTCGAAGATCGTTGGTGTGAAGGGGCTAGGCTTGAAATAAGAGGAATCCATGTCTTTTCTTTGCACTGGGTAAAGAGAGTCTCATCGATTGGGAGCTGTGTTGGGCCAATTATGAAACGCCCGGCAAATATAACAACAGTGACAGTCATTGATGACGACAGGAAATCCTCAACAGTTGAAATACCGCACGGCGTTTGCGCAAGTATGACAGAAGGAAGAGACTGGGGAAGAGTTCAAGCAAATTCAGTCTCAACCTCCGGATGTGTCTACTGGTACAATACTGGTATGAAAAAAAAATTCGATTGACTAATTATGAGGCTGAGCTCCAAACAAACTCCGACCTCACGGTAAACGAATACTTGATGATCGCAAAACTGCAGTTGCCCTCGTTGAGAAGCGACTCATCAACAAAATAAACAATAGCTCGACCAATGAAAATATCTTTGAATATTTAATATAATATACTCTAACCTAACCCTGATCTCTAAAATGACACACTATTGACTCTATGCTCCACGGAGCTAAAATGGAATCGATGATCTCACGGCGAAGGTCTGGGGAAGACTCCGAAGAAAAGACGACTCTCCTCCAATACTGGCCGAGGATAAAAATAGAATCACCAGCGGCGCAGTAAAAGAGAGAGAACGAAGAACGACGCAAAAGACAACGACGAAGAACGACTGACTTAACATTGACAAATGACATGGACTGGACACGTGATGACAACAGTAAGGTTGGATAGCAATGGCGTCCAATCCTTACATAATGTTTGACTAAAAACGAAAAGTTTAATTTAATCATTCATTTAAAAAATATAGCAAAAGGACACTGTCACTTAATGCACGCACGCCCCGAACGGCAAGGGCAAAGATATTAGACAGATTAATCTAAGCTCTTACAAATTCTTCCATCTTCTGTTAACTGAACGTTTTTAAACACTTTATTTTGTATTCAATGGTTAAGATCGGGTGTAAAGTTGTGAGGGCTCAGATATTAATTAAATCTCTTCTGATTTTCTGCCTTTACATCTACAAAGCTACTTTCTACCAAGTTGATGGTTCCTTGTTTAATAATTAAATAATTTTAATGCAGGATCTGATTGTACTGGAATGCGACGAAAAGTTAACGGTGGATCTGTCTCAAGTGGAGCATTTGAAAAAGGAAGATCTACTTCGTCAAATCCATACCTCGGTTCACTTCAAACCTGCGAAAATTACGTGAATGGCTCATCCTACGTCGCGATTTACGAGTATCCTCAATTGAATATTGGGTACAATTCTTTTGTTGGCTTCAATTTAGAACCCAGGTCCTGCATTGACCTGTGGGGAGCCAGAGACAAATGGGTGGCTTCTATAGACGCGGACTGCGTAATCGTCTTTGATGGCCATTGGTGTACAGAGGAACAGCAGAAAATCACCGGAGCAGTAGAGGATTTAGGGGATTGGGATCATAGGATTTCCTCGATTGGAAGTTGTGATGGGCCAATCCCAAGTGGACGTTCTCAGAATACATCGGTCGTCACATTTTATACGGAAGTTGGATTGGAGGGGAATAAGGAAGTTTACGAGATGAAACATGGAGCCTGCGTTGCCTTTTCGATATTTCATTATCATCTATCAGCTTCCAGCGTCGGCTGCGTTCAATTATACGATAGGGATGACAGATGTCGAGGCGAATTCAAGATACTTGATAATGGAGATATTGAGGACTTTATGGAATGGCCCAATGCAAGAAACAAATATAGGGCATTCAAACCGGAATCAGGAAGACGTTGTGTTTCTTAGATTGTACTTTACAATTGCAAAGGATTAAAATTATGTTAATCCCATTATTTTTCAGTAAGATTTTTAATTTCAACTAACTTATTTGTGTTACCACTTTCTAGCTAAATTCTTCTCTAAATAAATACTAACTAAATTCATAATTTTAGCATAAAATTGAATTCACTTCTACGGTATACATTCTTAGTATTCTCCAAGTGTATATCAGAACTCATGTGTCATCAGATGTGCAGGATATTTTTTTATACAATTAAGGGTCAATTTACAATGTTATTGTTTAAATATTGGGAAAAAATTGTTTAACGCATCTAACATGCCTCACTAATTTTTTATCGATAATTCAAGATGCAAAGATTAATTGCTATGTGTATCATTTTTGTCTTTGGTTATATTTTGTGTTCTTCTCGTATAATTCTCATCTTTTAGTAGAACGCTGCTTCTTTCGCATTATATGTCAGACTTAATATCTCCGATAAAGTAATATTTTCCTTTTTTGTGAAGTATTACATCAACTTTATTTTCAGTTGTACAATTGCTATTTAGACAAACTTTTTTCTATACTTATTTTATTCAAGGTCAGGATGACACTTCATAATTAATCGATTCTCTTGTTACACTTAAGTGGATATGATTATTGATGACATTCGGCCTTGATATTGTAATGTTAAATAATACTCAAATTATACTAAGATATTTTCAGTTAGAAATCCGACATTAAAGAGTAACCATCTCTTATACACAGTTTAAAAGAATTAGAAAATGGGTTTTTTGATTACCATAATCGGATATGTGGTGGTGGCTATTATTTGTTTAATTATTGGACTTATAATATACGCCCGTTGGAATTATGGTACATTAGAAAAATTAGGAATTCCAGTTGTAAAACCATTTCTGTTCCTTGGGAGTAATTATATGGAACCATTTGTTAATACTTTTAAATTGGATATTGAAAGACAAAAGAAATATGGAAATGTTTATGGGGTAATTTTAAATAATGTAATTAAAAAATATAAATCCTAGTTTTGTTTGTTTTGTCTTAGGTGTATGATGGGAGAGCTCCTCAGATATACATTTCAGATCCAAAGTTGGTACGTCTAATTTCAACTGTAGATTTTGATCATTTTCCAAACCATGGATGGATAATTGGTACTAATGAAGAAGGAGTTCTTGAGAACGTTTTGGACATATTAAACGGTAACTTATAAAATTATTTACTTTTGGTGCAATTTATTTATGAAAGGGATGTTTTTGATTTAAGATGAAAGGTGGAAAGTGGTAAGATCAGCTTTGACACCTACTCTTACAAGTGGAAAATTAAAGCAACTGAGTATAATTAATCAAGAAGTTGCTCGAGATTATACACAGACGCTTGTTAAACAATGTGAAGCCAACAATGGACGAGTGAATAAGATGAGATTCAAAGAGTAAAGTTTAAATTGATTAAATGTACTTCAGCTTTTGAGTATGTAATATTTTTTTTTAGATTTCTCGCTCCAATGGTAATTGAACTTTTGGGAAAATGTTTTTGTGGTATAAATATTCCAAATGCAAAGGACGAGAATAATGAATTTATACGTAAAATGAAAATTGCTCTTTTACATGATGGTAACTTCGAAACATGGCAAAATGTAGCTGCAAGTACGGCTTGAAATACGAATATTTGCTTTATTAAATGGGAAAATTAATATTTTTTTTAATATTTTAGAGGTATTTCCCATTTTAAATCATCTTGTGCCATCACCTATGAAACCGGATGAAGGATTGGATTTTTTTCTAAATCTTTTAACTGGTATTTTAACTGATCGTGAGCAAACAGGTGAAGCTTCGATTGATGCAACAAATACTTTTGTTGAAATGATGAAAAAATCAAGAAACGATCCAACATATAAGCGTCTTAACATAACAAAGAATGTAATATTAGCTCAAGCATGGGAATTCTTCCTTGCTGGTTACTTTGGTATCCGGGATATTATTGAACTGGCATTATATCAATTGGCTATGAACGAAGAAATACAGGAAAGGTTGTATGATGAAATAAGAAAAGTTTCAAAAGAAAAAGAAATTACTCTTGAACATGTTGGACAAATACCTTATTTAGCTGCTTGTATTCAAGAAGTTCTAAGAATGAATTTATCCTTTATTAGACCAGAGCGGCTTTGTAAACAGGATTGGACTAATGGAGAATTAAAAATTAAAAAAGGAACTCAAGTTATATTTAATATTGCAGCTATTCATCATAACCCTGAATTTTATCCTGAACCATTTAAATACAATCCTGAGAGATTCATGCCAGGCAACAAAGAAACATTGGATACCTATGCGTTTTTGCCATTTGGACATGGGCCAAGGAGTTGTATTGGACAACGTTTTGCTACGGAAGCGGTTAAAATATGCTTGGCAACACTATTGATGAAGATTCAAGTTAAAAAAAGAAATGATACTTTGGCAGAATATTATGATGGTGGAAGTTTTATTTTAGCACACAAACCAATTTATTTGGACGTTATTAAACGATAAAACTAAATTAAAATTTACTATTTACAAAGTTTACCGTGGCGTTTTTTGCCAAAAAAATGGTCTCTAAACTTTCTAATTGACCCCCTTTAAATCTAAATTTTTTTGTTCCTGTTATATTCAATAAATGGTATATGTTGTGTGATCAAAATTGAAAATGCAATCATATGTCTATTATTTTGTTTTCATGTAAACACGTTGTAATATTTAAAAACATGATTCAATAGCAATTATTGATGCATGTGAACGTAAGGTTGTAGAAATAATTGGAATTTAAATTGGATCAAAGTCTCAATATTTCTAAGAATGTTTCTACATCATAATCCTTTTACATATAATATTTCAACATATGTAGAGGAACGTACATGTTGGAACGAGATACTGCAGATATAAGCATGTTCAATGCATCATCATAATTCATTTCTTTGTTACCACAGGCAAAATTTTCTAAATTAAAATATAATGATAAAGTATATTAATTTTTATCAGATTATGAAATCCTCACCTGTTTCTATTACAATTTCAAAATTATCCAAAATTATCTTCTTTTTTAAAAGTTAAAATTTATTATTAAGGATTCTGTTATTTTTGGTTAAAAATAAATTGTACACTAATTCAGCAACACTAAATAAGCGTCCACGTAAGTGAAACGTACTAATACAATTTCCATTGTAATTCATCGAATATGTTAAACGTGTAACGTTAATCTCCTCCAGCCTGAGCCTCTCCTAACTTAACCACCAGCATCGTAATTCGTTTTTTCCAGTGAGACGCTGTAAATTTTCAACGATGATGTTACATACAACGGGTTTCTCATTGTCAAGAACTAAATTAATTAACAGTTTCAAAAAACAAGATTTATTAATTGGAAAAATTGTTTTATCTTACAACAATATTAAAATTACAAACTTAACAGATCGATACTTACAAATTATTGATTCTTCTTAATTACCATTTTGTTTTGTATAAAAAAAAATTGAGTTACATTAATGACAGTCGAATCTATTAACACTATCACTCTAATTAGTTTCAATTTGCCTGGCTCAATGAAAATCAATTGAATCAAATTCAATGAATAACAATTGGTTATCAATTGGGAAATAAAGTTTAAAACATTCCATTACTACAGGAAAGTTTATGAAAAGTCCATCGCAGTGAAATTATTTTAAATTCATCTTTGTTATTCATAGGACTTGGTAGAAGAGACAATGAGTTACGTATCACTGTTTACCAGCATTGGCTTAATTGCCAACATTTTCATTTTATTTTATTCTGGTAATCAAAAGAAGCATTGAAAAATCGGGCATTGCAATCGTAGAAATTTCAAATTTAGCAAATTAATATCCTCAAAACACGCAAAGTGTGGAAATTATAAGATGCCTTCACCTTTACAAAGATTAGATTAGAACAAAAGAGAAATATAGCAAAGGCAAATTATAGTATTCCTACTAATTTCCCAAATTGCGTGTTTACATTATGTTGATTTGCTAAATTTCTTTTCTTTTATAGAACTAGTAATTGCTGCAGGAGGAGATGCTCCTACATTTGGAAATGCCAGCGAAAACCCTGCTCGTGAAGAGACAGTGACACTTTATGCAAACATAAAGTTCAAAGGCTTTAGTCAAACCTTCAATTTAAAGCCTGGAGAATGCATTGGTTTAGATTCAAAAATGAAGGATGAGGCCTCCTCTTTCGAAGGAAAATGCGCAATTTTATTTGACCGTGCGGGATGTACCGGAAAGGAAAGGAAAATTGAAGGAAACGTTTCAACGATGCCGTTTGGCTGGAACAATGAAGTTGAGTCCATCGGGAGCTGCAGAGGACCAATTCAATCGGAAAATTTTAAAAACATTCTAACTCTATACGGACGCGAAGAATTCGGTGGTAAGCTGAATCATCTTCATCAGATATATGCCCGGTTAAGTACTAAAACTAGTTTTTTACAACAATCGTAAACCAAAACTTAATATGCATCTGCTTAATTTAGAATATATATAGATTATTAACACGGATTTTTTGTATTAGAAAGGTGTTTCTAAGGAAGTCATGCTACCCGTGTTTAATGAATTATACCTATCTATTTTCATTTAGGTGAGGCTCATATTCTTCAGCCTTCCCCAGAACCCGGAATTTGTAGTAATATTGATAACTACAGCGGCTGGGCCTCCTCCGTCAAAGTAAAGGGTTGCCTCAGAGCTTGGACTCACCGTGATTGCAAGGGAAGACATTTGAATATTAGTGAAAACATTAAAAATCTAACACCAATTGGATTCAGTCAAATAATCATGTCATATGAGCTTTGTACTAATGAATTGCGTTTGCCCTTAAAAAACTTTACAGAAGTGCTTATTTACTCTGACGCTCATCGACGTGGAAATCAAAGATCCTTTCAGCTATGGCCAGGGCAATGCATCAATTTCAAGGGTTTTGGAATTGGCGGACATGACTGGCCGAAATCCATCGACGCGGATTGTGCATACCTCTACAAAAACGTAGGTTGCGCCGGGAAGCGGATAAAAGTGATTGAATTTAATCTCAACCTTAACGTCGCTGACGCCTTAATTGGTGCTGATTCGGTACAGAGCTGTGATCCAGGGCCTAATCCATCAAATGAATCCTACGTCATGTTAGTAAGAAACGATGGATTGAAACAGTCCATAATCCACAAAGTGAAACCCCATGAATGCGTCAACTTGATGTTTGAGTTCGAAAAGGCTGATTTCCTTTCATTCGATGCAGACTGTGCAGTTTTATTCGAAGATCGTTGGTGTGAAGGCGCTAGTGTTGAAATAAGAGGAATCGAGGCCTTTTCTTTGCACTGGGTTAACAGAGTCTCATCGATTGGGAGCTGTGTTGGGCCAATTGTGAAACGCCCGGCAAATATAACAACAGTGACAGTCATTGATGACGACAGGAAATCCTCAACAGTTGAAATACCACACGGCGTTTGCGCAAGTATGACAGAAGGAAGAGACTGGGGAAGAGTTGACGCAAATTCTGTCTCAACCTACGGATGCGTCTACTGGTACAATGAAGGTATGTCACTTGTGCACGTCCCAAATGAAATGAGCAAGGGCAAATGAAAGATACGCAAAGATTAATCTAAGTCATAAAAAGTCCTTAACTGCCGTTTTTATTCACTCTATTTTCTACTCAATGGTAAACAGCGTGTGTAAAGTTTGTGAGGGCTAAGATATTAGTCAATCTCTTCCAATTTATGCTCTTGTAATCGTCAAAGCTCAACCTTCCAACCAAGTTGATCCTTCCTTGCTTAATAATTAAATAATTTTAATGCAGGATCTGACTGTACTGGAATGCGACGAAAAGTTAATGGTGGATCTGTCTCAAGTGGAGCATTTGAAAAAGGAAGGTCTTCTTGGTCAAATCCATACCTCGGTTCGCTTCAAACCTGCGAAGATTACGTGAATGGCTCATCCTACGTCGCGATTTACGAATTTCCTCAATTGAATATTGGGTATAATTCTTTTGTTGGCTTCAAGTTAGGACCCAGGTCCTGCATTGACCTGTGGGGATCCAGAGACAAATGGGTGGCTTCCATAGACGTGGATTGCGCAATCGTCTTTGATGGCCATTGGTGCACAGAGGAACAGCGGAAAATCACCGGAGCAGTAGAGGATTTAGGGGATTGGGACCATAGGATCTCCTCGATTGGAAGTTGTGATGGGCCAATCCCAAGTGGACGTTCCCAGAATTCCTCTCTCGTCACATTTTATACGGGAGTTGGATTGGAGGGGAATAAGCGAATCTACGAGATGAAACCGGGGGACTGCGTTGCCTTTTCGATGTATGCTACTGATCCTCGATCCGCTTCCAGCGATGGCTGCGTTGAATTGTATGATAGGGATCGAGCATGTGGAGGTCAATTCAAGAGACTTGACAATGGAGATATTGAAGACTTGATGGATTGGACCAATGACAAATACAAATATAATGCATACCAACCGAAATCAGGAAGACGTTGTCTATCTTAAATTGTATTCACAATTGCAAAAGATTAAAATAATGCTAATTTCATTATTTTTTAATATTGTTGTTAATTTCAACCTCTTATTTGTTTTGAACACCACATTCTAACTAAATTCTTCTCTAATTAAATACTGACTAAAATTCATGCACATAATAGTTAGAAATCGAATTCACTTCTACAGTATATTCTGTATTCTACATCTAATATGTTTATATTCTACATTACCAAATCTTTTAATCTCTAATCTAATGTGCAGATATTTTTTACATAATTAAGAATCAATTGACGATGTTAACGTTTAAATATTGAAAGGAATGTTTAACACATCCAACATGCTTCACCAAACCGAAAGCTTTTCATCGAGAATTCAAGATGCAACGATATAATTTCCCAGTTTTTTCTCGACTTCAGTTCAACGGTAGATCTCTTTAAACTAAGCCCAAATATAACAGGAAAATGTTATACCGGTTTTATCCATCGCTTTCGTAATTATTAACCAGAACTGTTTTCATTTTATGGATATAATGGGTTATCTATTATTGAAATCCTATTTTGATTATAATCTGTCGCATTTTGCAAACAAAAAAAAAGTACACGAACCCAATAAACAAAATATCCAGTACTATTGCGGCCACAAACATGTTAGCATTGAATGTTGCGTCTATTTTAATTGTACTACCGCTACTTGTTTCGCTAGAAAATCTTAATTTCAATGTCAAATTTTTTACTCAAGATTACATCAATTGTACCTTCAATATCTTAGAAGGTTCGCAAAAAACGCAAAGAAAGGACCTAGATATTGTAGACAGTTTGGAAAGTTATGAGTACGTTAGTTGGATTAGTCGTACTAATTGCAACTTGCAGCATGTTTTCCCTTTTCGAAATACTAGAAAATTATTATTGTTTTATCTCCTGTTTACTTTTTCATACAAAGCTCCTTACAAACTTGTCATATAAAATTTTAAATAAAAACTGCTTGCACTTTTTTAAAGTGCTTATTTTAAGAAAAGGTTAGGTTTTCTAACCAACATTCATCTTGGAATATTATCATGTGCGCAGCATCTTTTCAGATAGCATCACACGTCTTCACTACAAAAATTTGTTTCAACAAACTCAAAACGCAACCATAAATCATCAAAAAGCTTAAACCATTTTAAATTACAAAAGCAAACTGGAACCACTTTGTAATTATGACGCTGAATTTTGAAAAATAGTACGGTGACGTCCTTTTAAAAAAACATTTATCGTGTAGCCTTGATTATAATCACATATGTACAAGAAACAAAATAAAAATATACAATGATCGTCCGATTAAAATGCAAAGCATATCATCATTGTAATTTTATTTATTTATACAAGGAATTTTCGTTTGTGTAATAAATAATCAATATTTAATATCCGCTATAATTAAATCACGAATCTTTGTTTCCCCTAAAAATATCATCACTTAAGATTGACACAACCGATTTACAAGATTCCGGTGTCTATCGAAAGCTTATGAAAAGGTGATGGTCTTTTTCTAAAAAAATGTTCAGCTTAAAGGTCAAATGACCTTAAAATTTAAGGAAGAAAAAATTATTAACTGATTTTTTCACTTTTCCCTCTCAATACTTTAAACTATGTATCGGAAGACAGAACATGTTCAGCTATTTTTTTTACTGCCGGGCGCTAAAAAAATAGCCGATCGTCAAATAATTAATAATAATTAAATTCAATAATTACTAATTAATTAAATTAAATTAATTGAAACACTTTCTACACAGGGAAAGTATTTTCAGGCGGTAGCACTCCTTTGCGGCTCAGATCTGAACGTTCAGCTATTTTCTTTTTGACGCC
>JAQGCN010000829.1:0-14395 GCA_034699725.1 Friesea truncata | reverse complement strand
TGTACTGGGCTGTCCTCCTGTACTGGGCTGTCCTCCTGTACTGGGCTGTCCTCCTGTACTGGGCTGTCCTCCTGTACTGGGCTGTCCTCCTGTACATATACATTCACTAATACTTCGCTTCCCTCGTGATGAGGATTTCTTTAGAATGTCCGTTTCCAGCGTTAAGTTTCCTAAATCAGCAGTACTTGGTTTTTAAAAGAAAATAATTTTTGCAAATATAAATACCTGCTAAAACGAGTATTATTATTAACAAATTGATTCTCCAAATTTTCTGTATCATGTTTCTACTATAAGAAAAAATGAAGCAGAGGATTTCGCTTTATGTCTTGACAGAAGATTTCACAAGTCTCCTTGAAATAGATTAAAAATGCTTTAAAACAATTTAGAAAGTAAAAACAGGGTTTATCTCATAAAATTACACATAATTGAAATAAACCGTTGTAACGGAATGTAGATATGGGTTGGAAACTTATTAGAACAGGCGAACGTTAATAGAAACCGATTCTTAGAGCACGGAAACCGATTCTTAAAATATGGAAACAGATTCTTCATAATGGTAGTACGCTACCACCCTCGTATTATCCTTGAGCTGTTTTCGTGACATTTGTCGAGTTAGCGGATTGGTAGTTAGAAGTTAATACTTACGAAATCAATTGTTCGTGATATTTGGGAAGGAGTTGACATCTTGGGCTGAAAATGTTCAAAGAACATTCTCATGACCTTTGGAGTATTTTAGTAAAAGAATCATGTCAATCAGTTAAATCGTTCTCAAGTTATAGCGCGAACAGACGGACAAAAAACTTAAGTACCCAAGTTACCTAAGCTGTGGTAGGTAGTGGTGTGTGTTTTAGTAATGTATGTGAGTTTTCTTCTTAAAAACTAATGTGAAAGAGAAGAGAAACACTAAACAACACACCGACCCAAAAATAGTCCCCTTCCTTCGTCTGATTTTTTTTATTTCTCTATTTATTTCTTTATTTAGCGGTTAGGGACACTAGGGATACCACACCCGTGTTCAGGTTAAATTTAAAGACAACACTAGTTCACTTTACATATCATATTAAAGCGTTCATAATTTAATACGAAATATCTGCAATAAATGTTCGCTATTTCTAATAATAATGTTTCCAACACATATCTACATTCCGTTACAACGGTTTATTTGAATTATGTGTTTCCGTACGTATAATAAAGAGATAGGAAACGTAGAAAAAGAAGATGATGATGTATACTTTTTTAGAATTCAATGAGGATACCGCTGACCGTCACTCTGACCGTGATCGTCTGGGCGATGAAATACGAATGCTCCTTTAGCAAGACGGGCATTAACAAAAGTGTATTGACAGTAACCCGAGGTCATACTTATCTTTGTTTTCTTTTGATTTGAACAAACAAATTGTACGAATGTTTCAGTATTATTTAATCAGAACTTTGTGAATGTGTTTCACATTATTTTTTATTGAGTTTAAAAATAAGTTTTCTTTTCCTGTGCTTCCATATTTATTTACTGCATAGCTCCTGGGTGCCCTGTAGAAGAAATTTTATAATTATCCGTAGTCTGATTGTTCGCAGCCACTGCGTTTGAAAATAAAATCAACAATATTTATAAATAAGTATTTTCTCCAGAGAAGAAGTAGACGTAAAAGGAACGACAGAGCTGTCTTGATGAAAGTCATTACATGCGCCAAACACATTTGTGTAACATTCTGTAATATGGGGAAAATCAGCTTCCAATGAACGTTGAAATTCCTCATCTTCCTGAAAAATAATAGCTACTTGAATAGGAAATTTGTCAAGAAGTTGATTAAACAATGAAGGATATCGTGCTAACTGTCTAATAAAATCTTTTGTAATGTGTTGCCATTTGCCGGAGTGCTTTTGTACCACCCTTTCAAATAATTTATAAAGTTCTATTTTAGTTGGTGCGTACTCGTCATCGATATATCTTTAATTTTCAATAACTTCTCTCTTTTTTTACACGAATTCTGAAGAGAATTTCGGAGTGGTTGTGAACATAGTTTGATGTGTCAAAAGCTGAGTCATGCTGTTAGTATAATTTCTGATATAAACAAGGAAACAATAAATGCATTAATTTATAAGAAAAAGTAAATCTTAGCTAGAGATAAAGTATCCATTTAAAACAATAAAATTAAGTAATGAGAATATTAATAATATACAAATTAATGATAATTTATTAATAAACAAATAAAAATAAAAAGTAAAACAATAAAAATTAAATAAAGACTAAATTATGTTAAAATTAAGACACAATTTAAAAAAGGTTACCCTGTAAGATGTTTTTTACATTTGAATTAGATTAAAACTTAGACAGTTACAAATTACTTTTTAAGGTAAAGTTTTGCTTATCGTATCAATTGATAAGAAATGTGCTCTGAAAAACTACTTGCAAATTGTCAAACAGGACAGCAACCCCATTTAAAAGTGCAGGGACACTTCTTGCCTGTGGATTAATGACAATTTCGTTTTCCTTGTACATGGCTAACGACGGTTCGCTACGAAAAATAACAGAAATGCATCCAGCAAATGACAATTTATCAGTGTTGAACGATTGCCCTCGTATCCCAAACTAAATGTTGGGTCCCAGAAATATTCCGGCATCTCTTTAAATAGTAAGATATGTCTCAATGTTGTAGATGGAGAAATTAAAGTTAGGGGAGTTTTATGATGTTTCTAAATTGTTCGGCTCACGATTTTTCCTTCATTTTTACCAAAATGTCCTTGTCCAGACAATTCATTGCTACAAGATAATGCACGGCGTATTTTGCTGCAGATGCGTTGACGCAATTTTGACCCTTGTGATTGCATCTCTTTGTGTATGGCTCACAAGTCATGGTAGTTGTAATGGTATCCTGATTGATACGGGTCTTTTTTACTGGGAATTTGGTTGATCCATTTCCACATTAAAAATTAATGTCAATTTGTTTAGAAAATCTTTGTTAGTCGTCAGCTTATCGCCGTGATCTTTTACTACGAATAAATCACGAGGTTCTAATAATTCCATGCCTCCTAAAATGATGGAATGAACGCACTCCTTGTGTATGCTCGAATCGAGAGTGTGCGATGCGTCTGGAATGCGTGCTGGAACACAAGTGGTCTCTCTCCCTACTGTACGATCAGCATTAGCCGAAGGTGTCAAATTGAAGTAATACTGGTAAATTAGAATCTGATTCATTATATTGTTGTCTGATGAGTTTCGACTATGTAATTAAGTCGTGGGATGTAAAGTTCCACCAATCGTCAACTTTAACTTTTTTATTAACTTTGATATATTGATCGAAGCATGAAATGTTTTTTCGAGATACTTTTTTCGGCATTTTTAATTAAGTTGAACAATTATGTAGTGTACTTGTAAAATTTGTGTATGATTAAATAAATTTTGAAGTTTTTGAATTAAAAAACTCGCGTTGTTAAAATGACCATTGTTATGGTAATGGACATGTCAAAGTTAAAGGTGTAAGGTACAACAGTAAAGTTGACATGTAAGGTTAAAACTGTTTCGGTTCTAGAAATTCGAAAATGTAAGGTTAGATTTTTGATGTTCATGTGATTTATTAATTATTTATAGTATGGTGAGGTCCCAGACGGATCCCTCATACAGCTCCTTTTATGGCTAGAAGGATAGAGTTACCCAGACCCGCCTGTCTCACCAGCCTGCCTCAACTGCATGGCTGTTGAGTCAGTAGAGTCCCGGGTTCGGAGCCAGCACTATCGTGTTCCGTCCTGGACCTCTCTTTCGCCGTCCCAAGTCCCCTTATTGTTGCCACAATAAAGAGATCCGAGGAGTAGTCAAGTTGTCTTTCTTTCTCTCGTCCCATTGTCCATTGTCGGTTTTCAAGTCGTCGTCTGTTCAGCCTGGACCAGCCGACCCTGAGTTATGCAGCCATTGAGTCACCACTGTGCTATCTATGGGAGGACTTGGCTCCGGACGTCCCACCACGGACCTTGGATCCTCCCATATGGTCCTCGAGCCGGATATTGTGTTTGAAACAAGTTCTCTCTAGATGAAGGAACAAATTCATCTACTAGAGTGGTCCTTTTGATCACTCTCAGGTCTTATGAATTTTCTTTACTTTCACTTTCTTAAAACTTTAGCTTAGTTATAGATAATTTAACAAATCAAAGTCCAAACAGTTTTCTCCAAAGTAAACAGTTATTAATATAATCCGAAGATTTGATTTTTTTCTTTCTCAGATATATAAAATTACTATTTTATTCAAAAATTTAATTTTCACAAACAGGAAAGAAATTAATTTTTACTATCCTTGGAAATATAACGTTTTATACTCCTCTAGGAATATATAATGTTTCTGTTTTACAAACTATACCCCTTAAACATAAAAGACGACATGCAAGTAATTCGTCCTTTGTCTCGAAAGCTTGACCACAGTAACATTTTAAACAGTGTTTGTGATGCTCCTCTTTTTCTTTCTTGTTGCTGAGAGTAGTCCAAACACAGTTGAAACAGAGTTTGCAATTATACTTAACGTGTTCTTCTATAGTAACCTCTGTCTTGAAACTGCGCTTGCAATGATTGCACCAATGACATTCACTCAGGTGTTCTATTTTTGCAAGGGGCTAAGTAAAATAATGATACACAAACTGTTCATTAATATAATAATATGATTTATATTATTTATCATACATCATTAAAAATCTGTTTACACCTGCAGAATTTACAAGCGTAAAGATGAAGTTCACCAAATCCTACACCTCCTTTTACGTTAATCCACATTTCATAGTTACTCGCACAAGGGGATCATGTGAGCTTTCGATATGAAGTTTCAATTCTTCCATATTCATGATTTGTGGGGCTCCATGTTTTAGTTTTAGAAATCTTGGCAATGGAAATAGGAATGTGCGATTCCTAAGGGATTAATATCAAAACAAAACATCAAAAGGGTCTTAGAATATAAGTTTCAATAAATAACACTATAGTAGTAATTCTTTTGTGTATTTGAATGTGTAAACTCTCTGTATAAACGTCTTTTTCTGTCAAGCATCCCAAAAATACAAATTATCAAAGGATTGTAGCTGTTGTATTGTAATGGCTTTTGCATCCGAATTGCATAAGTAATGGGATCTGAAAAATCCAATGGTAGCTTATCAATGAGTATTGATACTCTATTCAACAGCGCGTGGACACTTTGGGCATGAGGAATAACTACCATCTGATTACCTTTATACATTGCGAATGGCGTTTCGCCTCTGTAAAATAATTTTCAAGTTTACCGATTTGAGATAGAAGAACCAGAAAAACTAGAAGCAAACAGTGTAATTGATGCTATTAATAAAAAAACTGAAACTCAAAAAATTAAATGCAAATGCAATGGGCATTTTTTGAAGTAATTTGTGCTCTACCTCTTAATTGTATTCATTTTTCACGTTTAATTGCAAAAACATTTGCTTTAAACCAGAATCAGTGGTACTACGGCACTTCACATGCTACGCATACGTTTAGTAGATCTTTTATGAATAGTCCTCTTTCTCATACATTCAATTCAGGTGTACAAATTTTAAGTGCGAAAGGATTTTGCGAAGTTTCTGGATTCCATATTCTGTAATTTATGTCTTCAAGACTTTGGAGATAGCGTGAAACGTAAATTACTTTACTTGTCGCACAAAGATTAATCCTACCACTCAACTCTTCATCACTGAGTACTTTCGGGCATATTTTTATTTCTCTGTGTAAATTTTCTACTTGACTCAGGGCATTAGGTGAGTTTTCTGAAAGTAACGAAGTTAGCCAGAGATAAGTAACGGCGGATTTGATACCGTTCCTCTTTCTTAAGAAGTTGGAATGGACCTGACGGTGGTTGTAATATCATCATCAATGAATTTTTCGGGCTCCTTTTGTTTGGCCAAATGAAAGGAGGGATGGTTGTTTTGCCAAGAGACCCTCTTAAATTGAAAGCAAATCTTTGTATCAAAAGTTTATTTAAAAACCATTGTTTTACCATTGTTCTTTTGTGTTTGCATTATCTAATTATTTTTTAAATTGAAGATTTTCAGCATACCTCTTTTTTGGCTACGTGTCTCCTGAAAACGGAATCAGCGAATTCTAACTAGATAAGTTTACAAAGTTATGCATATTGAGTAAGGTTATCAAAGTTTTGAATTAGATTACACGAAGTTTGTTCATCCAAATTCTGTTCTTTTAACCAGCGCAATATTTGGCTGTTAAATAAACTTGAACATCCTGATCATCATAACCCCATAATGATTCCAATATGCTTTTAACACGATGAATATGAGCAGTTTTGCTCTGTGCGTTATACAGATTCCCTACTTCGGATGAGGTCTTCTTCGCTCCTTCAAATCCTCCTTTTGGTCTTGAGAGCATAGATCACACACCTATAAAAAGTATTATTTTTTTAATTATTATGAATTAAGATAATTCCTTTATAAAGTAGCGACATCATATTTATTTTATCGTACATTCATGTAATCCATTTAAATCCTACTGTCATTACTATTATTTTTCATGCACACGCATTATTATAAGATTATTTCAAGTGTGTAAGGAAGTGTTAGTGATATTTCCAATATTTTTTTTCTAACTATAAGAGTACTCAACATGGGAAAGTAAAAGTGTATTAGTGATGATTAACTGAGAAAGTTAAGAAAAATATCCATTTGGTGAAATAAAGCAAGAGTTTGTTTTGATGAAGGCGTTAGATGAGTGGCTCAAAGTGAAGCAATTATCATAAACGTGCTGAATTTGCATTGTACAGCTTCCGATACACAACGGTACTCGTTGTATCTCGTAATTAAAAACTCACAATTCCTAGCCAAACATGTTTCACAAAATAATCGCGGAGATTCCGAGTTTGAATCGGAACAATAATCTCCATTGATTGGATTTGTCCGAGGTATCCTTATCCTTAAAAAAATAATGAAAAAGAAATTTTTAGCCTTTTTTTGTGTATTTCTATTCACATTAAAAACTGTGCTTTAAGGTATTTTAAAAAACAAATTAAAATGAGGGTAAGTAATCAAAGTCTTGGGAAACTATTTTTTCTGCCTTTGTGAATATTTTTCCAAATTTTTCTTTAACATCCATTTGGATTTATTGATATATTCAATCCCGGTTTTCCCTTCTCGGGACAAATTTTTGTAAAGTGATAACAGGAGGAGACGGCGTCAGTAATTAAAATAATCATGACAGTTTGTGCAATCCCACCTAATTTCGCTCATCTTATATTTTATACATTTAACCAGCAATTAAATATCAAAGTATTAAACATTAAAATAATGGATAATATGAATAAAAAAGAATAATAATTATAGGATAATTATTATTAATATAACAAAAAAGTTAATAATACTATAATAATTACTACAAAAATTTGTCCCGAGAAGGGAAAACCGGGATTGAATATATCAATATGAAGGTTTTTAGCTTAAGATTAACATTACCCCAAATACACTTTTTTTTAAGTAATAAAGCTTTTTTAATTTTTTACTTTTTCTTTTGATAGTTTAAAGTTACTGGTATCTACATACTCCTATGTCAGAGAAGATTCACAACCGTTATACTTTAATATACTTTCTTCTGATACTGCCAAGGCCAATTTGTTTTCTTTAAAATTGATTTTAAAAGCATTTTTCTTTGCCCATTGTACAATTTTTACCGACTGACAGCTGACGACTGTCTGACACAAAATTCAACAAATTCAATTATAATTTCACAAGCATTTGGTGATCCATTATTTCCATCAAATCTAAAATTAAAAAAATGAAATGTTAGTTGAAAGTTTTAATAGTTGTAATTAATCTTACTTTAGAAAACGGGAACGACGAGAAGCTGTTGAGTTAACGAGACGTGTGCAAACTTAGACCAGTTGGTCAAGGTCTTCATTTCCCATCGTTTCATCTTTTGCAAAGGAATGAGATAGTAGTGAGAAATTTTGAAACATTGGAAGCCTCATTGCGCTATGTATAGTAGTACTACCTCCCACCAAGTGGCTACTTGCTGCGGTAAAGCTCATTATCTTGTGTTTCTTTCCAAACCTGTCTAAGAATGGGCCTAATTGAAATGGGCCTAATTTGGTATGTCTTTCCAGATCCAGGGGATCCAAATACTTATCTTTAGCTGAAGTATTTGGATTTCTTTGACTTGAGTCTTCTACGAGTTCTTTATTTATTCTTTCGGAGACTTCTGATTTATTTTTGATAAAAATAACTAATTAATAACAAATCCCATTCTTCTTGGCAAATCCCGTGTCTTATCCGACATTCAACACAAACGACACTACAGTCAGAATCACTGTCACAATCACTGTGACAATTGCAAAAATGAAACCAATTTACAACCTTCCTTTGAGCACTCAATTGATCTCATGTTGACTCCTGGAGCGGCAAGAAGAGAATGAGGTCTTCAAAAGAGATACATTTGTTTTTATATCTTTTTTCGCGAATACAAAGTAATACTGACGAAGTATTTTTACTCATTTTAACAATTTGCCTTTTTTCTGTAACAATTTCAATCTCAATAATTGAAAATTCTGCTAAAATTTTCTGTAGAGATAAAAAGAATTGGATCATCATTCATTATTATATAGAAAGAAAACGTATACCCAGTACTTTAGCACTTTACTGGAAAGTGCAAAATCCAAAAATTGCGTCGCTAAATCACTTAACTTAGGGGATCAACTTTCTAGCTTATTAATTAGATAATATTTTGCTTTTCTTCTATTTTCATCTTACTTCGAATTAAGCGTAAAGAATTTGCTAACTAAGTTTATGTTTAAGAAGTCACGCTTGAAAATTCATTTTCTTATACTATTCAACTTGAATTTTGTTGTTTTAACCTTTCCATTCATGCGTAATATTATTTTCTATAACACAAATTTTTACATTCAGTAATATTATGAAATGAATTAATACATTTCTTTTCCTTTTTCATATGTACTTATTTAAAAAGTCAATTTTCGTCCGTTAAAAAAATTATTAAGCACTTCTGAAATATATAGATTTCCTGGATTAATACTTTTAACTGGAGGACTAAATAATTCCGAGGTCAATGGTTTCAATGTACCAGCAGCCATTGCTCTCCTTTTTTCCTGTTCCTGCCTTCGTTGAATCTCACGTTCGTTTGTAATAACTTTTTGTTGTAATAAGTTTGTAAACGGTTTTGGATGTGTCGTCACTGGTGTTTCCAAACGTCTCCTTTTCATGAGATCTTGTCTTTCACTTTCTTTTTCTTTGTTATTTGCAGGAAATGTTATTCTACTTGAATGTTTATTTTGTGTCGTCGCTGATGTGTCCACTTGTTTGCTTTTTAGCGATTCCTTCCTTTCTTTGTCATTTATATCTTGCTTATTTAAACGTAAATCTGATCTATCAGAATTAAACTCGTCATCAAAAGTCCCAAGAGTCAATATTTCTCCATTTCCTGATTTTAGTGAAGAATAGGATTTGGCCTCTGGTTACTCGGAGATGATTTTAGTGAAGAGGGAATAGGATTGGAAAGTGAAAAATCAAAAAATTGCGTCACTAAATCACTTAACTTAGGTGATCAACTTTCTAGCTTTTTTAAAATACTAATTATGTGATTTAAATTTAATCAAAATAATGAACCTCGAAATCTGTAATTTCGATTTTTAATTTATTCTTTTTTCTACAAAGTGATAAAAACTGAAAGAAACAAACTGATTTGCGAAATAATTCAATTTTTGGCTTTCAATCGTCATTATCTCGATATTTCAATTGCAAGAGAAAGAATTGAAATTTCTGTCACAAGCAATTTTTGGACGCAAAGATATACAAGTTGGAAAGAAGTAGAAGATTTGATTGACTGCTTCCTCTTCCCAGTAGATTAGGTTGGAGGTAGTGCCTACTTCCTCTTCCTTTTCTGTTTCTTCTTCTTCTTTGCGTATTTGGGACCTTGTTTTATATCGCTTTTTTGGTGGTTTTCTAAAATCAAATAAAATAATTAATAAAACTAATTTGAAAAATAATCAAATATTACTTACTTGGAGCAATGAAAGTTGATTTGCTCGTCTTCATCTGATGATGAAGACAAAACATGTATAATCTTATGACGTGTAATGCTTTGAGAAGGAGGAAGCGAATCATCAGTATCATCATTATTATTTTGGAATGGATCATCAAGTTCGTTAATATACTCAGGTTCCTCATCATCAGTTATTACTTCAAACGGAATTCTCTTACCTCCATCTTCTTTGTTTTCTCTTTCGTTTTCTTATTCATCTTCACTGCAGTCAGTAAACGTTAATTTTGAATTTTTAAAATATTTAGAGTTTGCCTTTGTAGTTGATGGTGGTGGTGAAGCTGAACCATCATTCTCATCGTCACTGATGGGTTCAAAAATGGGTGGTCTACTAAAATAAAAGAAATTAATGAATTAATGATTTCAAAAAAATAAAATTTTAAAAAAGTAGTTTCACCTGGATTCAAGAGGTGGCGGTGGTGATGTTTGTGTTGATGTATAATTACATTGCTTGTTCCTATCAGCCGTTGCGTTGGATATCCAACGCATAGCACACTTCATATGCAAAAAATGTTTTAACATCTCATCTTTAGCATTAAGAAGATGATCCAATTTTTTTCCATTGAGGATTAATTCTTCCTCTTCGAAATTTAGTTTTATATCCAGATGTTCGGAAGTAGTTAGAACTTGGTTTTCCAATTCCGATAGAACAATTGGAACAGGGATTTTGTCTTTGTTTTCCCTAAAAAACAGATTTTAATTTTTGTAAATTAAAAATTTATTTAAAAATAGAAAAAAGATTTACATTGAGTTTTTAATACAGTTCATAAACGACTCGTACTCGCTATCGTTGTAGTCCAATTTAAGGAAATGGATTAAGCTTTGCCATTTTAGTTGGTTATTCATGAAGGTATCAAAGTGTTGTTTTCTGTGAGAAAAAGAAATTTTGAAGAAGGTAGAAAAAGATAAGGGTCTAGTAAAAAGAGAGAAAAAATAAAATGTTACCTTAAACTCGCTTCAGTGGAAGAATATGGTGTTACGCATAAGTCCAAGTTTTTCTTTTCCCATTCATACTGAATGTGTCGTAACATAAACTTTAAATCTTTTACTGATACAAAGATATCTTTTAACCCACTTTCAAATACTTCGATGGTATCACTTTGCGATTTTATCACTTTATCCAGATCTTCAACTTTTCCATTCATTTCTTCACAGTGGGTACAAGATGATCTCACATTATGTTGAGGAGACGATGGCATTGGAATATTTGCCAATTCTTCATCACTCGTTGTAGTCGACATGTTTCTCTGGTTTGATTAAGAGATTCAAAAACTTTTGAGTAAAAATATGAAAACGCACGAAAGAAATTTTTAAAAGTCTAGGGGTATTTATAAGAAAAGAAAGGATCAGTAGAGTAGCCCGAAGTCGGGCTACTGGGGTTGTACAATAAGGTTTACACAAATAACGATTTGTACCCACTGCCATTAGCTTAAGCCGCAAAAATTATGAATACTTTTCTCAAATCTCATCAGATTTACAAGTGCTGCCATGATTCCTTATAATACGAATGTCCTAATCCTATCCTGCCAAGTTTAACTCCAAAGTACTTTCATTTGTTTTAAAATATAGATTGATCATAACTGAGTATCGGTATTAAGGTTACAAAGAGTTTATTTCTTGCTTGCTATTGAAATGGACTGTCACAGTTTGTCGGGTAAAACATACATTAGTTCATAAGAATCAAATGTTTAGGAATATAGTATATCTTATTGTATAAATTAGCCTAAAATATATTTGTAAAGAGAATAACCTGAATAAGCGTTAATAAAATTGTCGTAAATAATGTTTCTGCATTGCTGCTTGCCTTGAGTTCTTCTATTGAATCATCGTTCTCAACTATAACACTATCAATCAAATGTATCACACCTGTAATAAAGAACATAAACAAGTTAGTTTAATTTTTAATTATCTTCTACTCGAATTTTTCAAATACATTAACAAATAATTTAAAATTCAAAATTTCAATAACAAGATGCATTTACCATTTGATGCAAGTATATCAGCACGTATAATTTTTCCTTTCAAACCACAATCTATATAAGTATAACTTTTATCTTTTGAATTAGGCAAAGTAGAATCCAACAATGATTTCCCGTTTCCAAATGAAATAACATTCTGGGTTGTATTAGTTTCTCCTATGTCGTGAATTACAACTTTTTTGATTAAGGTATGTCTCGTTAACAAATAGATATCTGTTTTGTTTTTTATAGATTGTCTATCTAAATAATTATTTGAATTTCTGCGTTCATGAAATTTATGCCATGCTTGATCAATGGGAGCAAATATTGTTTGGAATTTAATGCCTAATTTTTCAAAGTAAGGCTTGCATTGCTTATACAACCGGTAAGTTTCCCTGAAAAATATCGAAATGTTTTTGTGCGTGTTAAGTGTATTGGCTTTTTATCTTAAAGCATTCTTACGATAGTAAAGGATGCTTTGCTAATATCTCTTCCATTGTCTGGTCAGGAAAGCCAAAAAATTTGTCGATGACATGGATATAGCCATTTTTGCTCACTGCAAAAAAAACGAAATTAGGGGTTTCAATTTTATTTCATGTATTACACATACACAAATCATATTGTTCAATAGTTGCATTAACTCCTCTGCCTTCCACGTATAAATTATAGCTTATCTTCTGAACCTCTGATGATGATGACGATGAGAATAGGAGTTTTATTCTTGGTGCCGCTGTTTGAACTAAAAATGGTGCTTCCTAATGCAGAGGGATACATAAAATTAAAATATATTAACATAATTACCTATAAATATGTTTAGTTTGTTTTACCTGCAGTTTTGAATATTCTTTAATCTTATTCGAAGATATAGTATCAAGTACTACATGAGTGCGGATGAATTTCGTAAGTTTTGATTCATTCATGTTCTTCAACCTTGATTGAATATTTTCAATTACCTATAGTTATACTCAATCATTACACAAATATTTGAATCAAATACATCATTAAGTACCTTGTTGTTGGGTACAAACAATGTGATATCCGAAGAATTTGTTAATAAATCTTCAATATCTTTCCCACCATATTTACTCATGAGTTCTAAAAACTTTCCAACACTATACAACCCAGAATCATGGTACCACTGAAATTGAAATAAAATAGTTTTTCATAAACGAAACAATACTTTTGATTTTAATAATTTATAACCTGAAGACTTTTTAAAATATTTTTCTTTGACGTAAATATAGGTCGGCTGATTAAGTGTACAACCCCATTTTTTACTGTTGAAAAAAAATATATGAGTCAAACAAAAACTATTTTAGAAAAATGAAATACCTGGTATATTTTGTTTTAAAATTTTTGCTTCAACAATTCCTTCTTTATGATCAGAATCTCCAATCAAGTTAATTGTACGCACAAACACTGTATAAAATTTTAAAATCATTAATCGCAGTCTTAAAAAAATATTGAGATGCCTACAGGTTTCTGAACCATTGACTTCCGCATGGATGAACGTGATAACAGTTCCAGGTGGGTTATTGTAGTTAGATGAAATTACTGGACACAAATCTGTACCATCTCGAAAAAACACAGATGCATTTTGAATTACATGAGCATTTACCACTCTACTATCAAAACGACGTAACACCAATTCCTAATTAAAGAATTTGTTTAACAAGATTTTCATATAATTCATATTTTATTTTTGTGTAACTTACTTCGTCATCGATTGGTATAAAAAATGTCCTTTGTCCGGGATTTTTAAACAGTTCTATCGTTTTGTTTCTTTCAATACCTCGAACAAATATGCTGAAATACAATGATAATTTTTTTCAATCCGTACTTAAATTTTTTTTTGAACTTACATTGATCTATATTGAAATGGTATGTTGTAGAAAACTGATCGCTCTGCAAATTTAAGAGCATCTGGATTAAGTAAATATTCAGAGTGTGTTGAAGGAATTGTTGGATGCAACAGTCGATCAATTGAATATAGTATTTGGGATTCCTTTCCAAATTTAATATGCAGCGATTGAAGGATTTTCGCTTCGTTGATGTAAATATCCTGGTTAGATTTTCCTATCCAAAGTGAAAGATTTCCTGGTGCTTCACTTGTAATAAAATTCAGCTCTTTAAAATTTTCGTGAGTATACACTATTTTACCTAGAAATGAAAATATTTTTGAATTTTAAATTTTTCAGCCTTTTTATTTTTTTATATGCAAAAAAAGATTTTACTTGAATAATATAATAGTGTTTCGTTTGATAGATGTGTTGTGTTTTCAATCAATGAATTAATTGGTATAAATAACGTTCCTTTCCTCATCAACAAATCTTTGAACAAACTACTACTAGAATTGATTGAACTGAAGAACTGAAAATTATTTTAAATTAAAATGCTTTTCATA
>JAQGCN010000828.1:0-14395 GCA_034699725.1 Friesea truncata | reverse complement strand
TCTATTTGGAGTGGTAGTGGAGTGGGAAACCCTTAAAACACAGTTTCGGACAAAAAGTCGGTTGCTCGACCAAATTTGGGATTCCTAAACCGGTCTTTAACCGGTAAGTACATTTGTACATAGGTTGGTAAACGAAGGGTATCTCGGGGGCTCGGTAAGAGAAGTGTTAAGCTTAGCAATAAGTTAAAAGAGGTTTAAAAATTCCATCAAATAAACTATGCTTCAATTAAATTCTGACTTTGGTAATATAAACTCATCCAATTTCCAATGTATCCGATTACCAAAATACGATACTCAGAACACATGCAATCCTAAACTTTGGTATACTGTAAATTCTATTGGAGTTTGCATTGCTAAGTTACTTTTAAATTCTAGTCAAAATTCAAATAACTGAATTTCATATAGTTCTTTAAATAAAATTGTCTATAGAGTTCTTCATAATTTGTTCCAAAAATATTAGAAATAATGATGTTTGAATTTAATTATTTATTCAATACAGATTGACATTGATTTATGATTGTTTTATAATTATTATGTAAGTGAAAGTTATGGAGAATTATGAAGAAAATCAGGAATTTATATCTACACTCAAGTCACTCAAAGATTGGCTCCTTCCTGTAAGCTAAATTCCTTAACATTGATTTAGAGTTTAAAAATTACATTTTAGGAGGAATTCATAACTAAACTTTACTGGTATTGCATAAATCATTAATTTTCTTTAGTTTAAATTATAATATTTGGCTGCTAAAAATAAATTACACGATCGTTTGTTTCGATAGGGCATACACAACATTAAGCCTAAAGGGCGGGTATGGAGAAAGTCTTTTTCAGTTTATGAGTATGAGTCAGAGAAAGAGAAAGTATTTTAGAAAGAAAGAAAAAGAATGAGCGAGAAGACTTTTTTCCCCACAATCTCGTTTGATTCACTTTCACTGAGAAAAAATAAGAAAGGGTGAAGTTCCTGTTTTCTCTTTCTCTCCTTTAGAAAAGTGAAAGTAACGTATGACTCCTTTTCCAGTTCAATGTTAGCTAGGCCTACCTTTGTAGGCCTAGATGTTAGTAATCATTGGCGTCCCTCCCTTCTTTCTTTCACGGGTGTTTGTTAACCACTGAATTCTCAAAAACGCTCATGCGTCCTAAAATTTGGGAAATATTTCTCGGCTCTCCAATCAATAATATTACCGAGAATCGGGATTCTGAGTTCAGTCTTGAGTCTTGATCCTTTTTGGTGACATTTGAAATTTGGGGGAATAGTCTTACAATCATCGTTTCCGTTATTAGATAGATTACTTAGAAGTTAAAATCAAATACTCAATAATCAACAGTTAGGATTATTAAACCAATAAGTAACATTCAATAATCTACGAAATCTTTAGAAGTCCAAGTTCCTTCTTTCACAGTTCACGACAGTTTAGAATTATTGGTAGTGGGCGTGATCTAAATCATATTCATTGTAATCAAATCGTAACGTGCCTCGTCCTCAAAGAAATAAGAATATTGTTTAAACTTAAAACATCATCATACATCATGCAACCACCACCAATACGAAAGGTACCCAAAACTTATTATTCTATTTTTTTAATGTAGTAAACAAAAATGAGTTTCTGAAAATTGACAGTTCGTGTTTGATATGAGTGTCAAAAAAATTTCATTTCACCTTACACTTTTAAGCTTAACTTTCGACAATTGAGCATTTAACTATAACAAGTGTCATGTTTTTAATGAATGAAAAAATGGATAAATGTTTTGTTTATAAATAATTTAGAAGCGAATTGCTCGCTTACTTTTAAAGAAATATTAATATTCTTTTTTATTTTTCCAAAGATAATGAATTAGCTATGCATAGTATTAGGTATTTAATTTCTGTTAATAACTAAAGTTCATTTGGTCTGTAATTAAAAATATTTTGAAAATTGTGACATGAAATTAAATTAAACAAACTGCACAAAATGACTGCTTATTTTATAAATTGCATCAAAAATATAGCTATTGTTATAAAGGAAAAGCAGGCAGAATTATATTGAATGTTTACGACGCTCGCATCAATCCAATTTGTTTTGTTTGATAATTTAATGTTATTTTACTCAAATTCAAAAGGACTTTTACAACCTGTTTTTTCTCTTTCTCTTCAAATTGGAGTAGTAAAACAGAAAAAGATTTCGACTAGAAAAATTTCATAAGGTGAAAGTATAGAAAGTAAAATAAAAGACTTTATGATTCCTGAACCAATAATATCCAGTTCAAGGCTTTAACGGATTTATAGAAAAATCTGGTCCAATTTTGGAATTGAAAATTATGTATTATTTAAAGCAAAAGGCATTTCATTTTCATATCATATAATCACAGTTAATAAAGGATTTACTTCCTCGATTTCCGTCTATAAATGAAGCGATGTTGGTTATGTATGACGTTAAATGCAATGTCGTATTTATGCGGATCAAAAATTAATTGAACTTGAATACTTATTTCTCTCTTTCTTTTTTTTACAGGGTCCTTATTTAAAGACATTAAAGCATGTCCACACGGAGCAAGTAGCTCGACTCCAAGCGAAGAATCAGCACGAGTGTGACCTTTTAGAAGATATTAGGTGCGTAGTGCATTGCAATCCTTTCAAAAATATAATAAAGCAACCTAGTGAAAGTTGTCTTATGCTCTATTTTTATTTTTCACAGAAATTTCACAAAGCAGAGATCCGTCATTGAAAAGACCTACGCAGAGGTGAGTACTTCTTACATGTTACCTCTTTCTGACTTATTGAACCCACCCTCATAAACTAAATGACAATCCTTTGACATGATTAACGTTAAATATGAGTAGTCAATTAAGAAACAACGATTGCATGACCAAAATTTTCCTCTTTTCTCGAAGAGAAGAGAAAGTTAAGCCGAATTACCAATCAATGGTGACACAGCAGAAAGATTTTCTCCAGTTGTGCTATATGCCAAAGTTAAACTTATTTTTAATATTTGCAGGCTTTACTTAAAGCTTCGAGTGCATTTCTTAACAAGAAGATCCCTTCCATTCCTGATCTCCGAGACGAAGATGACGATGAAAAATGGTAAAGAAAAACTTTATCAATAACTTTCTTACCTCTTTTTGTACAATGTTTTAACCAAAGTCAATCCGAGGAATAATGCTCGATGAAACGATTATCAAAATTGATGATATTTCAGTTCCGCCCTAAGTCTATTAATTATAATTTAAGCTATGAGATAAGTGGAGTCCGTTCATTTTGTTTAACTTCCTAAATCCTAAAGAACATGAAAACTATTATGTTCAAGGTTAATTTTTTTCAAATTATGTTTCAGTAACTTTCCAAGAGACGCTACAAAGTTTCTTAACGATTCGTAAAAACTCAACGTAACTTCAAATCATTCACTTTCAAATAATAATATTTCGATAATTCCAATATAATTTGTCATTAATATTTCTCTGTTTTTAGGAACGTTTGGAATGTTTGGCGAACGGTGCTGGAGGAGAATGAAAAATTGGCAAGAGCTCGACTCGCTGCCGTAGAGGTATTTCAGCAACAAATTACAGACGATGCTAAAACAATTCGTCAAGCAAAGCTACAAGCGTCTCGTAAATGCCTTGATCAATTACAAGTTGTCCAGAAGGAATTACAAGTTACTGTTGGAGAACTTGACAGACACAAGAAGTTCTACTTTGAAGAGGAGCATACAGCCCATGATGCTCGGGTCAAGGCAACCGATGCTGAAGAAAAGTAAATTATCAATTTTGCAACATTCTGCCTTTAGAAGCTTTTAAGATCAATATTATTGGTACTCGATTCGATCTTACTTGAAATATAATTTAACTTAAAATTCAATTACCTATTAATACAAGTCGCCAAAGGACAATAATCATTTTATCAAGAAACCTTTTAGTAGCAACTGCAGAATTCTGGAATATTTTAACATGTTTCTTTTTTTTTCTTTTTTTTACAGATTGAAAAAGAAGAAAGGTTCAATATTTTCTTCCTTCACTTCCCTACAGCGAAGTAGTGTAAAGGTAAAAGTTAAGAAAGTTCCGAAAAATTACATTAAATATGACTCTTCTTTCTAAATTCAATAATGCTAACGATATCATCTATTCCCTTTACTTAATTGACTCATTATTCCTCAAAAGATCTTTTGTTTGTGACATATCCACACACATTGTTCTTACAGTATATCATCATAACTTTTTTTTGAAATCCGGATTTATTTACCTCAATTAAATTCAGTTCAAGTTCAAGTAGGACACTATGTTTCAATTTAAAATTTTTGGAATTATTTCTTTAGTTTTCATCGAAAAAGGAAGCATGTGAAGAAAAGTCAACTGGAGCTCGGAATGAATACATCATAGCTCTAACCCAAGCGAATGCTCATCAAGATAGATATTACAACACTGACATGGATCTCTGTCTCAGAGTAAGTATAATCCTACTTTAATTTATAAGTTCCTAATGAAAACCTTTTTTTGCCAAATCAATTAATGCTATCACATTACATTTCCTTTTTAAAATTTCATAATATGCATCTCTGTGCTTTTACGTAATTCTTAATACATGTATCCTTTTCTAATGAAGTTGACCTAAAATAAATAGGCGTTGGTTCGGAAAGGTTAAAATATGCATAAATTCTTATATAAAGAAGCAATAGTTAGAATAGTATAAGCTCAAAAGTCAAAATTCAAGGTATTAGCCATGTATTAACTTCGTAAATTTTATCCCAGAATTAGCCATTTCCTTTGTTTTTTATTCTTTAGAATTTTCGATTGGTATCTAAATTATTAAATTAAATTCTTTTGTACCAAAAGAAAGTGAGATCCTGTAAGTGAAGGAATGTCAAGACAAAGTATGTTAATCATGATATTACAATTGACTTTTAATTACATTTTGTAATTCCATAGTAAGAGGTGACGAAAAAGATCCATTAATTATGCATTATAATTATATATTCTGCCGTATGAATAAAATCCAATTCATGTCAACATAAATTTTTACTTGTAAAAATTCTCGTATAAAATTCTAGAAAAACAACTTCTGATTCGTTAGAAAGATAAATCGATATGCTATCTTTAGCTGTTTAATGCTTATGCTTTTTTGTTCAGATGCAGGATTCGCTATTAGCTGTAAATATAACTCCTCCCATTTTAATGTATTCTAGGTATGGTATCTTAAGGTTTTAAGAATAAAAACGAAGTGAAAGTTAGGATTCCGCTTATGCCTTATTCAACGCATTTAACCTGGCACAAAAACATGGGAATTTTGATTGACATTATTTATTGTTTTCAGACATTGGAAGGAGATGTTTATGACAAGTTGAAGGAATACTTGACTATCATTGGCAGGACTGAACTTCTTACTTGTTCTGCTGCTCAAAATTCATTCTCAAAAATTCGAGATCAAGCCCAAATGGTATTGAATCTTATCAGAAATCTTTAAATGTCTTTTCTTAAAATATTAAATTGTAAAAAAAATAGTTAATTCCCAATTCACTTTCCCCTTCCTTTTAATCATTACAACCTGAAATATTGGCTCAAAGAAGACAAGAGTGAAAAGTGAACGTTGCTTTCTTCTTACACGTTCAGATAAAAACCTTAAATAATGGCTCATGCAAACCTATTATAAATTTTCTAGCTATCCCGCGACTACAATGTCGCTTGTTGTGTTCAGTACTACCCAGTCTTAAAACAAAACATCCTGTATCCATTTGAACCTTGTGATGGAGATTCTACGAGAAAAATCACCACTGAACATGCATCTGCTGCTGCTCTTACAGTAGAAGCCAAGAATTGGGCCAATAAAATTGGGAAACAAGTGAAAATAATTCGTGACAACCAAAGAAAAATGCGTATGTTTCAAGAACTCAAAGACGCTGGGAACAAGGTAATGATCTGCAATTTTAATGAAAGTTTCTTGTTGATGAAAATAATTTCATGTTGCAGAGCGATCCCGATGATCCTAATGGTCCAGATATTGATATTAAATTAGAAGAGATAAAAGAAAACATCCGTCGAGCAGACACTGAGAAAATTAAAGCTGAAAGTGTGATCAATTGTTTTCGAGACGCTGGGATTAATGTTGACGAGTTCATGAAAGATATTGAAGTTCTCTCTGCTACCTTAGACTTACCAAGATCCGGTAGCATTTCTTCTCTTAAGGCAGAAACATCGGTATTAACCAGGGATTTTTTTTACAAATGGGGAAATCATTTAAGATTAATTTGTTAAACTTTACTAAAATATTATATCTGTTTGCAGGAAAAACAGAATCGTGTAGAAACTTACTACGACAGCGATTCACAAGAAACTACCTTTGAAAAAGTGAAGCAAGTAGAGCCAGCCGAATCTCCTGAACCGACTGAAGTTAGCATTGATGGTATAGTTTGAATATTTTTTTTATTAAATTTTAACTTGAAATATATTCTCTGAATTTAGCTCGCGTGGAGGAAGCAAGACAGCAGCGCTCTATGCCAGTGACCTGGGACGATCCAACAAATGTGGATTGGGGCGATGAACCTGAAGCAGTCGAAGCTGAGCCAGTTATGAGTCCTCCAGCCGATGCTGTCCAAATTGGTCGTCGTGATTCCTGGCCACATGATTCAGGAACTGAGGTAGCTCGGTGTGTAGCTCTTTATTCCTACACTGTAAGACACAAATGTTTAAATTGTAATATAAACTCATTTCAATTAATTACTAAAATATATTTGCACAATTAAGGCCCAAAATCCAGATGAGTTAACCATACTTGAAAACGAGCATCTTGATTTGCTCGGAGAAGGAGATGGCGATGGTTGGGTTCGTGCGAGGAATTACAAGGGAGAAGAAGGTTACGTTCCACAAAACTATGTCGAAGTTGAGGGGAATCCTGCAGGTTGTAATCAAATTTTAGCCTTTATTTATAAAATTTTAGAAAAACTTTTGAATTGAATATAGTAGCTGGGTATCCTCTGCAACCTCAGATTTCATTTTCATCAGTTGATTACCATGTTCAGGACACGAGTCATGCAACGGATCAAGACGAGCATACAACTATGGAGGATTATTCAGTCGCTGGACCTGCGAACGGTATTAGTAATGGCTATTTGGAATCTGGAGAAGCAGAAGAATACTGTAACGAAAACCTTCCTGAAGAAATTCCAATCACAACTGCTCCTACTACTGTTTCTTCCGGGCTGACGACCCCATTTATCAACGAGTGTCGTGGAGAAGGTAGAGTATTGTTAAACTATCTTTATTTGTTGTATATGTCGTGGGAATGAGCCAATCTAAAAATTTTCTAGAAGGGAATTTTTGTAGAGCTCTCTATGATTATGAAGCGACAGCCCCTGAAGAATTGTCATTCTATGAAGGACAGATCATAAGGATTACGAGATATGTAATTCAAAATATGAAAAATATAATATATTTTAAGGATTTGATAGCATGACAAAACACTTTTTAGACACCACACGATGACGAAGACGGATGGTGGGAAGGTGAATACGATGGACAGCGTGGGTTATTCCCATCAATTATATGCGACGAATGTCGTTGGGATGGAGAACCGCTTACGCCGGAGGTATAAGTTCATATTTTTTTTAAATTGTCAACAAGGAATTTTATTTGTTTAATTGAATATTAAGGGTATGGAAATAGAAGAAGATGAAGAAATCTCAGAATCTGGAATAAATCCCCCTGTTTACACTCCACCTGAAATTCCAGAAAATATGCTTCCTGTTATTGACGCTACAGCAAAAGATGAAAGACAAACACAGCAAGAAGATGCGAATGAAACGGGTTCAGGAAGTATGTTATACAATGCTTCTTTCACTTAAAAAACTCAAGAATAATCTCTAAAAAATTGTTTTAGAACAAGAAGTAGGAAGCAAAAAATCTAGTTTTGAAATGGAATTAAACAGTGATCAACAACAAAAATATCAAGCACAATTCGATGAGCAAGAGGAATCTGTCTACGTGGTTACTGAAGTTCCAGGTAAAATTTAGTTAATTGTATAAATTTATGATCTCTATTTACTTTATTTTCATATACAGATATTGACGTTCAGATCACAGTCACTGAACCAGAAGGCGATGTATCGGATATAACCCAAACCCAGGTTAATTGAATTTACATCGATTCTTCAGTTGTAATTTTATTATTTAATTCAGGAAGGTGAAGATGGAGATTCAGGCTTGGAAGTGACTCAAATTGTGATCACAGCAGCAACTCCAATGTCGGAAGAACATAAAACCTTTCCAGGAAATGCAATTATTGAAGAAGAGGAAGAAGAAACTGGATCAGAGGCTGAGAATACAAAATCCAAAGAAAGTTCGGGTATCCCAGCGTCTTCCGCTGGAGAAGAAGATATTGAACCTTTTGCTGATTTTTCACAAATGGGAGAAAGTGAGGGGGATACTACTGGTGTGCCTGACGTGGAAATTGACACATGTCTTCCATCAACACACAGTGGAGATACTGGAATTCAACAATCTCCATCCGATCTTCAACCAAAATTAGAAATGAAAAAGACGAGTTTAGATATTGAAGATGAGTCAAGCAGGTTCCTCCGTGAGATAAATATTTGTCCTAAATAGTCGACTGGTCACTATTTATAAGTTATAATTAATATTTTTAGGTGGTGAAAGTGGCGAAAGTCTAAGTCCGGTGACGCCTGAAGAGCTTCCTCTTCATAATCTTGTCAAGTTGGAATCACTTAAAGAATCCGACGCATAAAAAAAGTATCCTTAAAATACATTTGAAATCCTTAAAAATAATTTTAGAAAAAATTTCAAGGAAATTAATCATGATCAAAGTGTAAAAGAAACCAATTTTGAAAAACAAAAATCCAAATTCTTAGTTATGAAATCTTAAAAAACGGATGTATTCTCCTATTCCTCCTCAATAAAATACACTAGTCATAAGGAATGAATTGAATTACACAAAGAAGGGAATGAAAATAAATAGCTCACCCTTGGAAAAATTATATAATCTGATTTTGATTCTAACATTTATTGTTACATTATTCATTTCTTTTAAGTTTATACACAATTGATTATACAAACAAAAACAGACAAGTATAATCGGGCTAATGAGTTTTTACGATAATGTTTTCTTTAACATCACTTCATTCATTGCGTTACGATATCACAATATACTTGTTTGTCCTAGTTCCAAGTGTATTTAATTTTTTAAATTAATCAAACTGAATTCAATGTGAAGATTACAATCCCAACGTGCTGTATATTGTTTTTATCGTTTAATAATAATATAATCATTACACCTGAAGCAGTGATGGTTTGTAATGAATCCAATGTTTCCCCAGCTCACTCAAGCATTTTTTAGAATTAAATTATAAAAAAATTAATTGAAGATTGTATTGGAATCCAATACAAATTGAAGATACACCACAATTAATCAAACACATCAAAATGAAATCCACAACTAACCCATTCCATTGTACAAAATGTGGACAGTTGTATACTGAAAAGATTAGTTTGAATAGGCATATGAAGATTCATGACAATTAATTTGAAGGAATACAAATGTGATGATTGTGGAAAGGAATTTCGTCATAAGAGCAGTTTAATTAATCATATTCGTATTCATACTGGTGAGAGACCCTACAAATGATCATTATGCCCAAAAACTTTTTCTCAAAAGAATTCCATGAATGTTCATCATAAATATTCGTCATATCAAGGAAAAATATTGGAAATGTGATGTGGATTTTATACATCAAAAGGTGCTTTGTACGTGCATAAAAAAACCAAACGTTGTATTGAAGCTCATAAGAATATTAAATCTTCAAAATATGTTTAGAAATAATAACTTTTATAATTGATTAATATTTCTTTTGTTCAAATTGTTTGAATGACGAAGTAATTATTTTTTCCTTGTAAATATTTTGCTTCGTATTTGATGGATTTGATATTGGTTAAACGTGTGAAGAAAATAGTTTTATATTTTACATTAGAAATTGGATTAATTTTGATGAATTAACTGATAATTGAACTGATAATTATTGTACATTATTTTTTAGTTGTATTTTAATGATTCATTCTTTTATATTTGAAAACTTAATTGCGTTTGTTAAAAGGGTCCACTATTACTAATTGAATTACAACTCTTTGTTCATTTTAAGAAAAAAATTCAAAAGAAGGAATTGTTGTGCTTATTCCATTAAATTCAGCGATTCAAAACTTTATTAGATAAATCATTATAAATTCCCAGAGAATAGGACTAAATCTTTAGTCCTAAATTCATAGTCATAAATTCCATAGTTTCCTTACAAAAATATTAGCGGTGCATGAGAGAGAAATTAAAAAGAGGACCCTTTTACTTGAATTGGAGAAACCAAAATTCCGTTTGAGTTTTTAAAATATCCAATTTAACTTTCAAAAGTTACTGCTTTTTCGATGAATTCGTAGACTCATAATAAATTCAATTCATTTTTCATAATTATTTTGGCAATTGATTTATTTTTATTTCATTCAATTTAAATAGGACACGAAATTACAAAAAAATAAAAGAAATAATATTTTATGTGTAATTAAATTAATTTATTCCATCAACCAATCAATCATCAAGACGCTCGATTATGATCCAATTTGCAAAATTTCACACTAAAAAAATGTGATTAGATGAAAAAATTCAGTCAACTTCCAAAACTCGGAAATAGTTTTCCTAAAAATATAATTGATTAATATGAAGCAGTATGACAGTTTTAACCAACCAATAAATTCTAATTGACAAAAATCAAGCATCAATCAAATAATGTTTTTTTTGAAGTGCAAAAGAAAATATTTCTTTTAATAAAAATTGTTAAAAAAACCAGTTCCTAAATATCAAATTATGTTCAGCGGTGTTTCATCTCTATTAATTAAACTGGCTCAACATAACATTGACTGACATTGATTGAGGATAAAAATTCAAAAATGTTGAGACGTGCAGCAAATTTGCATAAGAAAGAACTGGACTAAAAGAAAAGAACGAGGGAGAATTAACAATGGGAGGGATTTATTTTCTTTGAATTATAATTAGACATTTCGGCGTTCGGCCGTATTCATCGGCCTCACGAAGAAGGGTTCTTTTAAAGGGTTTAAAGGGATGAAAGGTTATCTTTCTCTTTAAAACCAAGTGAAAAGAACGTAAGTTCACAGTCTTGCGGAGTTGTAACAAAAAAGTTTGTTTTACTTTACACTATTGCCCATAAGTCTTATAAATTAATATTTATTGTGCAATTTGTTTATTACATATTTTATTTACATTTTTACAATCATTTCGAACCACGTTAATTAATCACCACAGCACAACAATGGGGAAAGACACGATTAGGAAGATAACAGAATTAAAGTCTTTGCCGAATAAAATTACGTAAGTTTTCCATACATTTAGTTGATTAAATTATAATTATTTTTATAATTAACAGTGATTCAATTGAGGTGAAAGTGATGGGAAATAGAAAAAATAAATCAAAGGCCGGATTTAATTTTCTTTTTTCAAGCGTACGGGGAAAAAGCAAAATTGAGGCTTATTCAATGGGTCCAGATGCCGAAAGAATATCAAAACAATTAGAGGTAAATTTCATTGTATTCAGTACTTCAATATGATTGAAATATTATTTTACAGATTGGTGGAACTTATACAATATTTGGAAATATTGTTAAACGACAAAGGTCCAAAGGCGATAAAAGGTTGTCTAAGTCAACTTCGAAGTTCTTCTTATACCTTAACCAAGGTGTAACAATTACCGTAATCAAGAATCCAAAAAGCAGCACCGGTCCTCCGACTCTACTTGAAGGTAATTACCCATTTAATCAGATGAAAGTAAACCTTCATATTGTTTTTTCTTTTCCAGTTGCTCAAAAAGGAAAGGAGATGATTCAAGAATTTGAAAATGTTACGTTTCAAAGTGGCAAGCTATACAGATATATGGGATGCGTCTTCTGCACAAAAAGTGTAATAGAATACGTAATCGTGCTTTATTCTTACTTAGCGAAGTTAATTTATCGTTTTGTCTGCGTCTTTCTGTCTGTCCGATATAACGAATGACTAACTTTAACTGGTCATATTCATAAGACCAATGGTCTTTTACTGTCATATACCGTAGTATATGACCACTGGTCGTTAATTGACCTTACCGGATTCATATAATATTGACAGGCGGACGGCTTGATAGTTTCTTCGCTAGTTTTTTTATACATATTTCATTAAGAACAGCCTATTTATAATTGATTCTATTTTAGATTCCCGTGCCGGATAAAAATGGAAAATACTACTGCACTGGTTGCAAGAAGAAAAGCGGAGAAAAGAAAAGAAAACCATGTTTCGTGATACGGGTTAGAAAAAAGTAATTAGTAAATTAAATATAAAGTAACAATTATTTTCAGGATTTGAGTCTTCTGGATGAAAATGGGAATTTAGTGGAAGGGTTCGTCATGTATGACAGGGATTCCGAGAAACTACTGGAAACCAAGGCAGAACATTTCTCTCACGACGATGAAGCCAGTCGCAAGCTTGAGTCTTTAAGCGGCTCTAAGCTTAATATAAAATTAGAAATCAAAGTAAGACCAGACAAAAATTATAGTGCTAAAATAATTAATCATTTTTATTTGTTTAGCGGAACCCACCAAATGCTATGTTTGAGCCGTTCAACCGAATAATAAAAATAACGTCTGTTATATCACGGACTGCCCATAAACCAGAAAATATAACCGAAGACAAAGAGGAAGAAGAAAACGCTGAAGATGAAAATGATACGGAAAACGAATTCTCATTTCCTTCCACCTAGAAAAAAAACAGTCGTTAAGAATCTTCGCGAACTAGTCGTAAAGATACGTTACCCTAAAGACTTTGTACGTCCTCAAAATTTGCTTGTAAGTTTTAAATGTGATTTTTCAATATTTCTTAGAATAATAACAGATTTCAACTGATTTCTTATTAAATTTTGTAGGCTAATGCATTTCAAATTGATTCGAAGCCACCTGGTATGGTGCTGCTGATTAACAACAGAAATTTTCCCCACAATGCTGAAGGGAAAAGAACCGGATCAGAATATGATGTGAAATATATTACCGAATTTCACACAGCACTTGGGTTTCAAATTTTCAAAGGAAAATGTATAGAGGATGTCAAGAATTTAAAAGTAAGCTTTATAATATTTAGTTCATATTTTGATAAGACGAAAGAATGTTTTTAAACAGGAACTTAGGAAAATCATGAAGGAATTCAAGCATGCCGTAATTGAGAGTGGAGTAGATTGCTTATTTGTATACATTATGAGCCACGGCAGCCAATCTAAAATACAGCTCACTGGGGTCGATGATTGTAATAAGAAAATATTCGCAAATGTATACACAGACGTTATAGCAGAATTTGGAGAGGAAAACGGGTTTCCAGCGTTTGCTGGGAAACCAAAAATAATAGTGCCTGCAGCATGCCAAGCCTTTAGTCCTACAAGTTTACCAAAGTTAACCCCAATTCCTGAGATATATGCAAATATACTCGTATGTTTGCCTGCAATCCCTGGCCAGTATGCTCGTCGTTTTTATAACACTGGCTCAATTTACATACACAAACTCATTGAAATTTTCATGAATAACTGTTACAACATGGACTTTAAAACAATGCATCATGAGGTAAGTAAAGATACGAATATACAAACGAGATTAATTTGTAAATACTGGACATTTACAGGTACAAGAAGTAGTTCAGAATATAATGAGAGAAACCAAGAGTCGATGTCAAATCCCGTATGCCTTTGGTTTGATATTCAAAGCACCTTTTTACTTCCCACTTCCGGGTATATCACAAAGTAAACATGGAAATGTTTCAACAATGGAAACAGACTACCCTATTTTCCGGTCTATAAGACGCTCTCGTCTATAAGACGCACTAAATTTTATGAATTTAGCCAAATTTTTTTACTATTAGAGGCACAGCGCGTTACGCGTCTGTTATGAACTAAATTCGTGGGTTAATTGGTTGTATTAACCTAAGCGGGCCACATAGAATTTTTCAAAGTTTTTTCCAAAAAATTTTTTTGAAATTTTTTTTTTCAAAATTTTTTTAAATCGATTTTAAATTTAATGAGTCGGATTTTTATGCAAAAAAAACAAAAAAAAATTTCAAAAGTACTTTTGAAATTTTTACTGCTGCCAGCTAGTTACCCCAACCGGTAAAACTTTACAACAAGTGGACTGAATGTTACAGAACCTGACAGAAGTATTCAATTTTGTTAAAGCTAAATTTTGCCTAAATATGGATTCAAGTGCATGCTTAGTTAAGGAAAGATAGACAAAAAGAATTTACATAACGCAACGCGATTTCGGGCATAAAATGATTTTCCCAGAATCACAAAAAGCTGACGCTCACACTGCGCATTTGTTGCTTAAAGACAATATTTCTGCCTTCAAATATTTCTGAATT
>JAQGCN010000827.1:0-14411 GCA_034699725.1 Friesea truncata | reverse complement strand
GATCGGGTCTCAAGCATGTGTTGGACGAACCTCACACAAGTCTCACTGAGACCCTTCCTGCGCATAGCTCCGATCATAGATCGGAACGTAGCGTGGCTGAAAGCTCCCTCAACATCCATGAAGACGCCAATGGCAATCTCCCTGGTTTTGAGGGCTCTCTCAGCCACTGAAACTAACCTGTGTAAGGCCAGTACCGTCGAAACTCCTTTAAGATAGGCACATTGACCGGCTTCCACCAAACTCCTCACTAAGGATGGAGTTCGGAGATGCCAGTCAACTAGCCTCGTAATTTTTCTAGCTCCAGCTAGAAAAATAATTCTAGCTGGAGCTCGATTAGCATATACTTTAGGACTCTGTGGAAAAAATAATGGAACAGATGCTGCATGTTCTTCCTCTGGTGTTTCATTAGGCTTAGCTGTAGAAAATTTATGAAGTCGAGATACAGATATCGCATGTGCTGCAAATTTAATCCTCAAACCGTTTGACAATGAATCATTTCCACACGGTTTATCTCCTGAATACCAGAGTAGGCCCTTTGATGTTGAAGCGAATGGATTTGTAAGAGCTGAAGGATGTGCTTTGTGAACAAGGTTCACAATATTTTGGAATGGGAAAATCTCTCTATAAAAACTTTCCTATATTCAGCTACCATTTTGATAAATGTGTGAATGTTTTGAAATTGATTGGACAATCTGAGGTTGTAGATTTATATTGGGAAGAAAATGAATTTAATGAAACTGGACTACTTTGGTCTTTATTTATTTTCATTATTGAATATTCTTTATTTAAACTCTTAGAATTTTGGGGAATAAAACCCGTTGTGGTAATTGGACATAGTTTTTGGTGAATACGCTGAACTAGACGGACTCTACCTTCCAGAAGTGTGAAGAAGTTTGTACTATTTGGACTCGATGCTTTTGGAAGAAAGCATGAATTAGAAAAATCATCAACGTATTTTGTACATATTACAATGTTTGAAAATACGAAGAAGTCTACGTTGTTTAATGAAAATGGACAACCCCTTGGTCTCATGGTTGAATTACAAACAAAGAAAACTGAATTCAATGTATTCCTTGAGAAACTTGGAAGAATGAAATCAAAATTCCTTCCACCAACTATTTACGAAGAGGTTTGGGAAAATACCAAAGCTTATAAACGTATCCCTTGTTTGGGTCACGTAATTAATGAAAATACAGAACACTTATTCTTTGGTGCTAATGAGAAAATTAATGAAATTGGAAAAGAAAACAATATACTTGATGAGTGTGTAGGATGGGGTATTGTTGAAATTTTAATAGAATTAGGATGGAAAAGTAGGATGTTGGAGAGACAGTTCAATTTGAAGAATTAATCCAAGAGCTTGGAATTGTTCCTGAACAGGGAAGATCCTTTCGTAGTTTACTTGGAATTATAATTGAAGAGAAATATTTAGAAATCAATGAAACATTATCATCATTTACAATTCTTAAATTGTTTCCAACATTAAATGAAGTTCGTCATAAATTAAATTAACAAAAGCGAGAGTTGATTTAATTTCACAAAATTGGAAATTAGGTCTCACATTTCTAAAATTTCTTCCACAAATTTTACGAGCAGAAGAAACAGCACTCAATATACTGTTCGGTGATACAAATTCACCAGTAGCACCAGAAGATTTTTCAATAATGTCCTTCTACAATAATAATACTGGAACAAATCTTGTTTCCGATTTATGTGATATATTTTTTTATAAAATATTTTCAGAACAATTCCCAAAGTTTAATATAAAAGAAAATTCTAATTATGAACTCCAAATTCTTGAAATAGGAGGTGGTACAGGTGGAACTACAAGAAAATTTTCATCATTGTTGGAAAAATTTTCATTTCGTTACACGTATACATTCACACATATTTCTATGACTTTATTATCAAATGCTAAAGAGGAATTTGGAAGTAATAAGAATATTATATTTAAAACATTGGATATTTCAAAAGACCCAAAGGAACAAGGATTCATACCAAATTATTACAATATTGTAATTGCTGCTAATGTTTTTCATGCAACATCGGATTTAAAAAATACAATAAAAAACACTCGTCATTTACTCAATTCGGATTTTGGTATACTTTATATTTGGGAAATTGTTAAAAAAAAGTAGAGTTATTGACATATCTTTTGGATTGTTGGATGGATTTTGGAATTTTACTGATTACGAATTAAGACAGATTCAATGTACACTACCTACGCAACAATGGAAATCAATTCTCCTAAACTCTGGTTTTGAATCTGTTGTATCTGTAATCAATGATCCTGAATTTAATTACGAGGGTATACTAGCGCAAACATCAACTCAGCCATATTCTTACAACATCACACCTCGTTTGGATAAATGGATTTTTGATAGTAAAGAAGACGAGGGTTTGGGGTTGGGAAATGAGCTTCAGAGAAAAGTTGTCAACGAGCTCACACTTTACGGTAAAATAGTTCTAAGAAGTATTGAAGATGGGATTCCAAGTGATACTGAAGGAATAATATTTTTTTCCAACTCAATGACAAAGGAATCGGATTATCTCCTACCTGTAAACGCTCTATCAATTACTAATGAATTTCTGTGTGTGCTTCAACAATTAACACAATCAGTATTAACTAAAACACCAAAAGTAATCCTTGTAACTTGTGGTGTAACTGCACAAGGGGATGTTGAACTTTGTGTACCTATTCCATCGCCTCTCCAAGGAATACTCAACACATTTAACTCTAAAATGTACTCTTCCGTTGTAAATCAATTGATCTTTCTTTGGATCTTATAAAATATCCTCAAGATTGTGTAAGAAAGATAATATCAGAAATTTGGAGTTATGAAACGGATACAATTATTGCACACACACTTACATCCAGAAATGTGCCCAGAGTACAACAAACTAAAGTTGGACTTCCACCGATTTCATTACCAGCTAACTCAAATCGATTTCAACTTAAATTATCTCCAAATAATTTAATCAATGATTTAAAATTTGGTAATGCTATCAAGGAACCGATACAAGAGAATCAAGTAGAAATTGAAGTTAGAACTGCTGGTTTAAATTTTAAAAATATATTTTCAGTTCTTAAACCATCTTTTCAATTTCAAGATGATAATATAATAGGTGAAGACATTGCCGGAATCATAACCGAAGTAGGATCCAAAGTTAAGAAATGGAAAGTTGGTGATCCAGTTTTTGGAATATTAACATAAAATTTATCTTTGCCAAGTCATGCAATTTTGTTTGATAATGAATTAGTTAGACTTCCAAAGAACTGGACATTTACTGAAGCATCAACAGTTCCTGTTGCATTTACTACAGGCTATTATTGTTTAATGATTGTAGCCGAAATGAAAAAAGGAGACAATGTACTTGTACATACTGCATCTGGAGCTGTTGGACTTTATGCACTACAAATTGGAAAATATGTTGGTGCTAATATATTTGTAACAGCAGGAAATAATAGAAAACGAAAGTTTTTAAAAATTCATGGAGTTAAATGGGTATTTAATTCAAGAAATTTAGAATTTGGAGAGGAAATTAAAAAAGCAACAGTTGGAACTGGTGGGATTAACATTGTAATAAATTCAATTACTGGATTTAAAGAAACTTCGCTCAAGGTATTAACTATACACTAGACTTACAAAATTAAATAATTGTTTTTGTTTTAGATCTGTGCACCTGGAGCCTACTTTGTAGAAATGAGTAAACTTAATATTTGGACTCCTGAAGAAGTACGAATTCTTCGAAAGGATGTAAAATATTCTATTGAAGATATACGTAATATAAGCACAAGTCATCAGCAACATATATTTTCTACTTTATTGAAACTTATAAGTGATGGATGGATTAAACCATTACAATACACTCAGTTTCCAGCAAATCGTGTACGAGAAGGATTAAAATATTTAGAAAAAGCTAAACACATTGGAAAAGTTGTAATCACAATGCCTGTGTATAGACATGGAAATATTAATTTTCCAACGTTTATCGATAGGAGCACTTATCTTATAACTGGAGGTACGCGAGGTATTGGGTTGGAAGTTTTGAATTGGATGTGCACACAAGGAGGCTCCAACTTTGTAATTTTGAGTCGGAATTCACCTACTTCTGAAAACTTTGAAATAATTAAGAAATTAAAGAATGAAGGTAATCGGTAATCTTTAATATATTTTAAATGTTTTTGAAGTTAATTGAACGCATGGAATTTTAAGGTAACCATATTATAGTATTGAAATCAGATGTTAGAGATTTTGAAGCTTGTAATAACGTTATAAAAACTATTGATACCACAATGCCACCATTGAGAGGAATAATGCATTGTGCTGGTGTATTGGACGATGCAACCATCGCAAATCAAAATTATGAGAAGCTTATGAATACATTCGGACCTGAAATATTTGGAGGTTGGTATTTGCACAAGTTAACAGAGAAACGAAATCTAGAACATTTTGTCCTATTTTCTTCTAGTGCATCCATATTTGGTAATTCAAATTTAAACTCAGGATTTCGGTGCTGTTATCTTGAATATTTTTAACAATAGGATCAAGAGGACAAGCTAACCATGCTGCAGCTAACGCTTTCATTGATAAACTTGCTCAATACAGGCACAATATTGGCCATCCAGGAACATCGATAAATTTTGGGCAATGGCGCGAAAGTGGAATCGTAGCTAATGTAACTCTACAATCTACACATACAAGTCCAATGTCTACAAAGCACTGTATTGAAGCCCTTGAAAATATTATGAGGAATGCTGGAACACAAAATATTGTTGCTGTCTCCAAAGATATCCTTGGTAAGAAACAATCCTTAAATAAAGGCTTTAGAAATAAAATTAAAAGCGAAATTTTGAACAAAAAGTTAAATTTTACAGGATTGTCGGTTGGTTGGAGAAAGTCGTATTTAGAACTTGTATTAACAAGTGGACTTGAAGTTGAAGCGAAGAATTCAAGCGGAGTTAAAGAAATTACACCAGATATATTTTGGAACCTTCTTGAATCTCAAAAATAGGAAAAACATTTTACAAAAAATTATAACAAATTTTCTAATATCAATCTTACGCTTAAATTCATCTGAAATTATTGAATCTCATCAAACTTTTAGAAATTTGGGATTAGATTAACTTATGACGATAGAACTTAAAAATAAGATAACCAATTTACTTCAATTCAGATTTACTCTTAGTTCAACTGATATTCTAAATGCTGAATCATTGGGAGAAATGACAACCAAATTATTTGAATTAACAAAACCTCATCTGTTACATTCATCACGACAAAATCAATCTTAAAAATTATAAGTTTAGAAATAAATGCGGTAGAAGTTCATTTTCGTTAATAAATTTGGGACTTTTAATTTAATTATAGTCATTAATATTAATATTCATAAATTTATTCAAGAAGTGTAAATTGATAGGCATTTGCCATTGTGAAATAAATCAAATAAATTTGATATAAATATTTACTGTTGATGTTTATTAAAGTATCCCCACAAAATGAAAAGGGAATGAACGACAAAATTTTTTTTTCAATTTTCTAATTTACATAAAACATCAGCAAGCACACACACACAACAATAATGTATTCTGCTAATTGAAATACATATTTGTATAATATATATTTGTATTTATTAAGGTCAAGTACCCCATAAATATGCGGTTATTACATTTGCCGTTGCCGGATTCAATTTTCATTTCTGGTAGCTCATAAGAAACAACTGTAATTTAAGTAAATAACACAGAAAGTTAATTATTAGCCGCAGACAGCGTAGCTGGAAGGCTTATGGCTTTACCAATTCCGGCCGTCCGTCCGGCCGGCCGTCCGTCCGTCCGTCCGCACTTTTTGAAATTTTTTTTGGAAATTTTAAATTTTTTTCACAATTTTTTATTTTTCAAAAAAATTTAAAAAATTTTTTTTTTCTTTTTTTTCAAATTTTGTTTTAACGTGTTGCATTTCGTTTGCAACGTGTTAAAAAACATTTGCAACGTGTTGCATGCCATTTTCAACGCGTTGCATGTTATTTTTAACGTGTTGCATGTCATTTTCAACGTGTTGGATGTTATTTTCAACGTGTTGCATGTCTATTTCCACGACTTGTCGTTCATTTTCAACGTGTTGCATTTTATTTTTAACGTGTTGCAATTCGTTTCCAACGTGTTGCATCACATTTTCAACGTGTTGCTATCATCTACTGTCTGCGGCTTTTACGGGTTTACTACGTATTTTTAACATAAAATTACAAAAATTAATAACATAAAATTACGTAATGATTAATTACTCTGCTTCTCATGGTACCAAGACTTAACAGGATGCTCCTGGATTCCAGTAGGACTTCGATCTTAACAATATTGGTTCTGCTGTGAGTAACTACACGATTGTATATATTGTATTTATTCAAGTCTCTTGTCCGAAACTGGGACGAGTTTAGGTAAAAAAAAAAGCTTTATCTCACCGTAGACGGCGTCATCAATAAAAATGAAAACGACAGTCAGTGCAATACCAACCACATTTCACTGTTTGTTGTTACTCATTTCACTCTCAAACTCATCTCGCTTTGATATTTAATTGCTAGTTAAATGAAATGAGTGAAATTAGGAGGGATTGCACTGACTGTCGTTTTCATTTTTATTGATGACGCCGTCTATTGGATTATTCAATTCCGGTTTTCCCTTCTCGGGACACTAAAATGTAAAGAGATAAGAGGAGAAGACGGCGTCATTAATTAAAATAATCACGACAGTCAGTGCAATCCCACCTAATTTCACTCATCTCACATTTTATACATTTAACCAGCAATTAAATATTTAAGTATAAAAATAAAAATAATGGATAATATGAATGAAGAATAATAATAATTAATATTAATATAATTTTTTTAATATAAAATAAGTAATACATAATAAGTAATATACATTATTATCGTATTAGTAATAATATTATTATATTAATATTAATTATATTATAATTAATATTATTCTTAATTCATATTATCCATTATTTTAATTTTTATTACTTTGATATTTAATGCTGGTTAAACGTATAAAATGTGAGATGAGTGAAATTAGGTGGGATTGCACTGACTGTCATGATTATTTTAATTAATGTCGCCGTCTTCTCCTCTTATCTCTTTACATTTTAGTGTCCCGAGAAGGGAAAACCGGGATTGAATAATCCAATACGGTGAGATAAAGCTCTTTTTTTTTTACCTAAACTCGTCCCAGTTTCGGACAAGAGACTTGAATAAATACAATACATACTAGTCTAGTGTCGATTTAAGCTACAATAGTCAACTTATTTTCGCGTAGCAAATATAATTTCTTTTAGAAAAAAGAATGTTTGCTCCATTCGCAATTATATTTCACAATTTTACATTTGGTTTCTCGTATTTCAGTTATCCTTACTTTACAAAACTGGTGTGAGCAACTATTCTCTTCCACGTATGCGTACTATTACTATTTTTAAAATTTGAATCCATAAAACTATTTCAATATTGTATTAAGTTGAATTAATTAAAAATAAAAGAAATTGAAAAAAGAAAATTCTTAATAAAAGAATTAAGAAAGCAAAATGATTCCGTTTCTATCGTTGTGATCAGCATTTAATACTTGCGTACTTGCTCTTTTAAACCAAAATATAAATTCGATAATGTCAAAAATAAAGGCATTGTATAATCCAAAATTGTAATTTTAATTAAGACAAATGATTCGATTATGAAAATTGTAACTGCAACAGATATAAGAATTCCAAATATTAAAAATGCAGTTAAAATATTCGACATCAGATTGAGAGGTTTAATTCTCATTTCTGTAATTGTCCATCCGTCTAAGTTCTTTGCAAGTTGAAGTATGTCATTAAGTTTGTTAGTAGTAGTAAAGAATTTTTTTAGCATATGATAAATTCCAGAACGTATAAGGCTATCTAACTGTCTACTCATTATTTTTGTCACATCAGCATAATTTACTTGAAATAAATAAACATTAATCGCATAAAATTTCCATTGTTCCATTATTTTTGAATCCCCTTTTCCAAAATTGGTCTTTGGTTGTTTTTTTCTCAGGTATGTTAAATAATCGTCTAGTTTATCTTCTAAGTCAAAATAAGCAGTTCGATCGCATTTCCGGACCAACGCATTCTCAACCAAATCAAGCCATTCCAATAAATTAAATTCATATGAATTATATCCAAGAACAACAGACCTGTTTATTTTCAGACCAAATGTAGATCCGTTGTTTGTGCTGTTTGATTCGACAAATACGGTCGTTTGCTTAGAATTTCCACAATCCAAGTATTTGTCTTTGTTTCCATGGTCAAGCATTTGAATAATTTGTGCATTGGTAGAATAGTTAGTGCTTGTGTAGTTTTTGTAAATTTCATCAAGCACTTCGTTACAAAAAGATTGTATTGGTTCAGTTATTTTTAATTCAAGGGATATATTTGTGATATCAGAGCAAGATATATACCAATCAATTTCCATTAGATTGGTTGATTCTTCTAGAACATAACACATGTATTCTCCAAAAAAATGGTCATAAGGATAGCATAAACATGGAATAAAACCTTTATGATATTTGCTTGTTTGTGAAAAGTAATAGAAATGAGAAAGCTTGCGAGCAAAATTAGACCCACCCATAAAAACAAACCCTTCCATTTTCTCAATGTCTGTCCATTTTCTAAATTTTGTTAAAGGCGATGTTAATTCAGAAACAAACACTGCCTTGTAAAGATTCGTTAATACCTGTTGGAACAACAACCACATGACTACCAATAACAATGCTTTCGATGTTTTTCGTAAAGGTTTGGGTAAATTTGGTCCAGTTTCAAAGATAGCAGATATTATATAAGCTTGAAGTTTTAGCACATTCTGACACAAACCCTTTGTACTATTGATTAGGTTCAACTTATTGGTTAGCTTTAGTTTAACCAAAATTTCAACAATATGTACAACTGGTAGCAGTACGAATGAAATTGTTAAATATTTTATCCATACGTTAAAGGAAAAAGCTTTGACATAAAATTTAAAGTCCAATCCTTCAGTGACACCGTCACAAGTAATAAACCCGTAATGAGCTTCGCCTAAGAGTATCATACTGGTAGTAAGTTCAAGTGATGATCCCGATCCGAACAATTCCAAGGGATGAGTAAGGGATGTTTCAATATGTGAAAATAGTCCTAAAGCATCAGGTACTATATCGTTTAATGGATCAAAAGAGTAATCCTTGGAATTAGGTTTTGTGTCTATTAATTCCCACACATCGAATGCTTCATTTAGTAAAAGAAGAGTACACACAAAAATTTTGCTGAAATAAGGATCAGAATAATTTAACCGGAATGGATTCCTGATGTCTGATTTCAATTTTTCATTCCAGGACCAAAGAGTATACTCTCCTATTGACGTAGGCGTACTGTTGTAATAATTCATATCCTCCATTCTGCTGTCGTTTATACTGCCAATACTATGATACAATTTTCGCATAAGCTGAAATTTGCCGCCTTTTGTTATTCTGCTTACAGCAATGGAAATATCATTTCTGCAAGTTAATGAAATATCTGAGCAATTACTTATAACTGCGTAACGTCTTGTTATCGTTCCTAATGGAAACAGCACGCGTACTTCTTGTACACTTAATACTTCCTGGTGTCTATTTGCTGTATTCACAAGAGAGTAATACACCTCTATAACACGACCAGAATGACTAAAACTGTTCTTGAAATTATTTAACTTTGTAAATACATGCACTTCACCCCGCGTTAATACATACAGCGGTATCTCGCGATTTTTATAAGAATGTATAGTACTGTCCACAAAAGTCTTCGGCAATGCATACCTCGTCGACTGATTATAATATTCTGGTAAAACCAGAAATTGCACAATACAAGATAACCTTTTCATTGACTTATAGTGTATTATGGGCTCTACTTCGGAATTAGTGACTGTGATCGAGAGGGGCACATTGATAGGATCAGCAAATTGAAATGTTGAAGAAAATATATAAATAGCTATAGAGCATTCAGTGTATTCTTGAATCACGGTATTTAGTTTATATATTATCTGAAGGAATACGGGCGCAATATCCGCCAATAATAGCGCAATAAAGATATAACAATTCATGCTAACTTATTGTTTACACCTTCGAACCCTTCAACAGACAAACTCGAGTTATTTGCTAGCAATTGTAGTAAAGTAGTTTGCTATTGTGAAAAATAAGCACCATTAAAATTAAGTTTAATTGACGATCAATTTTAAGTTTAGCAATATGGTCTAATACTCTTTCGGTATAACACACACACGCAATTTTTTATAAATGTCTTCAACCTGATTACCAAAAATTAGCATAAGTAGAGTAGATAGGAGGGTCGAACGAAGTTTTCTTTAAATTAATACGAACATAATCATAGATTAAATGTTTACAACAATGTCTTTCTTAAGAACATAAATTAAGTAAATAAAATATAAACACTCAAATACACAAAGGTAAGAAATTCAGCTAATTTTCTTGTCCAACTACTATAATTTGATGATTTAAGCTTTTCTTAAACACGAGTCCGTTCTAATTTGCAATTCTTTTTTGAAAAATAAAAAGCAAATAAATAATATCAATATTTGAATAGGCTTTACTTTTCAACAAAACTTATGGAGAAAATAAAGCGTTACGGAAATATGTAAAATATTCAGCCTGATTTTGAGAAAAGTGATTCAGCGAAGCGCATGACAGGAGTAATAAGATCTTTAGATTCAATACCTTGTATAGGGTTCTGGAGTGAATCCCTAAGATTAAAATGGAAAGAACGTTACTGCTCAGAAATGACTACTGCAACAGGGCAACTGAGGTATTGAATGTTTTTTCAAAATACTTCTTTCTATACTTAACCTAATTTAGAAACTACATGGACACAAAAGACTGCTCTTCTCATGACCGAGATGGATCCTGACGCAGAAACGGAATGGCATAGATGCGACAAAGAGAATGGAAGGGGCTCATCCTTATATACCCTTTCCGTTCTATAAATTGAAATACCTTCGGCAAAAGACATGACGAAGAAAAGGTACGACGACGTGACGACTTGACTTTGGCTTGACAATCGATGAATGGATGACGAAGGATAGTAGACCAAAGGGTCCACATCCTTATACTTGCTACGTAAAGTATTTTGGAATAGTAGATTGATAAACATTTCGAGCTACTTAAATGCAACCTTACTATAAGCTGTATTGACCAATACATTGACAAATCGACGAGGTGAAAATTAAGCTAGAGTTCAACAAATGTTAAAGTTATAAAAGGAACATGATGAGGATGGAGCAAAGAAGAAGGCAAAAACTTTTTGAAAGTTTAAGTTTTACTATGGTATAAAGTTTTAAAGTAAAACTAAAGTCTTGACTTGAAATTTTGAAAAGACACAGCCATTCGCTAATATATTTCTAATGTTTTCATCGTTTATGGTATTTTCGTTTGCATTGTGATTTCATTTACCTTTTAGTAAAAGTAAGAGCCGACCTGTTACATAAAAAATTGATGCAATTATCTAAAAGCAGTGTGACTTCAAAAAAATACAGATTTCTAAAATTGATTCTAATACTACGGAATCCATTTATTTTTTTACGATCAACGGACCGCAGGGGACACATTCTCCAAACTTGATGAGATTTTCTGATTAATGAAATGTGACTTAATTCAGTACAAAAAATACTGGAAACAATGTACCCGTTGATACACGTAATAATATTTTCGTCAGTATCAGAGGAGTTGCTTATTAAGTTTGGGAAAATATTCGTACAAATTGGTTTACATGCTGTAGAAATTTAATAAAGATTTCAAATTTAATTTTATATTTTCTAAGAAAATTTTTATAAATTTATTCAGGACATGTAAATTGATTGGCCTGTGCCATTGGAAAATGACAGATCAAAATTAAATAAATTTCAGATAAATATTTACTGCTGATTTTAAGGAATGTGGATAGTGTCTCCCATATCGGTAACCCAAATAAACATAAGTGGAAAGATAGTATGATGTTATGACGAGTTTTCGATTTTAAATTCAAGAGAGCTTCTTAGACGATGGAATGACTAGAGAGAGATTTATAACACTTCTGAAGAATGTAATTGTATTATTAATTTTATTTATAATAGCAGCTTATGGAGTTATTGTACTAATAATTTGAGTAAATTTGAAAAAATTACCGTAAGGTTATCCTAGGCATTGGATTAAAAAACTATAATTAATATAAATTGTATTATTCCCCACTTATTCGATAATAAATAATGCAAGATTTGTTATCGGAATCATAAGGAGTCTAACAATAAAAAATCTAATTGACAATTACTTTCTCATTAACTGAGTCTTAATGATCTCTTATTTAACTAATATTTTAACTTAATGATCAAACCAGAATTATTATTGATTCTTAGTTATAAATATTTTCATTTTAAATAAATTTGATGTTGATATCGCTCGTCTTAAGAATGTATTTAAGACGATGCCAAGTTATTCAGGCGAAGGATATATCTATGCCAATGATATTGGTAAATTAATCCGAGAAATGGATTGGGAACGTACTCCAAAGCAAATAAAAGCATACATAGATTACTCTAATAAATATGCTGGTTGTTTATTCACATTTACTTCGTTTTCTAATGTCCTCAAATCTGTGCATGAAAATTCAAAAATTGCAAAACATGTTGCTAGATCGAGACGGCAATGGATTCATCGATGAAGACGAATTGAAAATCTTTATGGAATTTATGAAGTCACATGATCCTAAACTTCAAGATATTTCCTATGCGCAGTTTGTCAAGGAAGCTGATTTAAACAACGATGGTAAAGTAAGCATCGGAGAATTTTCAACGTGGATTAAGGAATTCGACTAAAAATAATTCCTTCTCTTCAATTTCATGTTAAATAACAACTTAAATTTCAATTGGTTTATTTTTCACTCTTTAAAAGTAATGCAATAAAATGAGGAATGTTATGTGTTACACTGTGATCATTGATTTGAACTAATGATTTATTCAGTTTTGTATGAACGTAACTCCTGGACCTGGATAACATTAAAAATTTGAATTCTTTCACAGAATTAAAAATTAAATTGAATAGTTTGAATACTACAAAATACCAACTAACAATAAAAGTATTTAGTCTAATTTTTCATTACGTTGTTAAAATATTCGCATCTAAAACTTGTATTTAAATATGTCAAGGAAAAATAATTAGAATAAATTAATTGCTTACACAAAAAACAGTAGTTTACCTCATAAAATTTATTCATTGTCCTAATTTGAAACAAATATAAACAAGATACCAATTTATTTCATTTTTAAATCAGCAAACAAAACAATATTTTGATAACTCATCTTGCAGCTGGTATTAAAACAGATATTGAAAATTATGATGGAATAAATTCATGCGGGTAATCAGTAGAGCTTGTATTGAGGACGTTGCGTCCGTATTTTTTGAAGAAGTTTATCGCAATACCTAAAATTCAATCAAACTCTGGTGGTATAATTAATTATAAATCTATTGAATTCATGGAACTTTTCCTAACAACAAGATATCTTGGATATCTTCAACGAGACAAAATTATTGGATATGCAGTCTACCTGGTTCTCTTCATCGTTGATTATGGGTCATTCAATAAAGTTAGAATGCAAGGCAATCTTGGAAATTGCACCTGCTAAACACTTTAATTCTTTATAGAAGGCATTACACAAATATTTTACATGCTAAGCCGGTGTGAATCGCTTTTAGGGTATGCTTCGAAATCTGCAAAAAGCCACACAATTCCATTCGAAACAGAAGTTCGGATAACCTTAGCATTAATTCTAATCATGATTGCGGTGTTTACGCATGTTGTAATTAATACAAAAAAATGGAAATAAGTGTGAGCACTTTTAAGTGATTTGCTCCAAATTCTAGACTTAAACTTGCATTATTAATTCTTTTTCGAATTTATGAGCATTATCCTATCAAATGCTTATAAAGGTGTAATTTCAACGTGCTCGTAATGGTAATACCTTATCCTCAACGTGGAATAATTAACTCATTACATGAAGCGTTAAATTTGAAGATGAAAGTTTACTATGACCTTGACACTACAGTTAAGCAGATTTTCATCAATAATGTTGCCGTATTTTTAAGGAAAAGATCAATATCTTAAAGTCAGAAGAAGCAATTCATTCTTGCAAGGATTTCCCTAAACATATTCACCCTATTTTTGCAAAATTTAGTTACGAAACAGTAATGTATTCTTCAAATATATCCCATGACTTGGAATTGGGTTGCGTAAATTTAAATGTGACCATTCATAATAACAAAAGCTGCAGTACGGGGAAAAAATATATCAAGCATAATACAATGAAAGCTGTTCTAAATTCTTTGCAGTATCCAACTTGTGCATCAACTCGTGTTG
>JAQGCN010000826.1:0-14417 GCA_034699725.1 Friesea truncata | reverse complement strand
TCGCAGGTTATTGTGGAATTGTCAGCTATAAATGACTGAGGAGGAGTAATTAGAGTGTTGATTGAGATCAAATCCTTTCCAATGAAATCCTCTTGATCACCTTTTTATATAAAAAATTAAATATTGAATAAGAATATAAAAATTAAACATACTTATTCCTATTTCAGTTCTGCTGAATCCAAGATCTGTTTCATTAGAGAACTGCTTAGTGGTATCCTTTGGAAAGGGAAGGGTATAAGTTGAATAATTTTTGTTTGTAATCTCATCAGAATTTTGGCACGAATAAAAAGTTTGACTCTCATTTGTCACAACAGTTAAAGCAGATGCAGAAACCGAAGATTCAAGAGGACTAGGGTTTTGATTGATTGATGAATTTTCATTGATTGTTGAATTCATCACATTTTCTGATTTGGATTTCGTGACAAGCGGTAGCGGTTGTGGTGGTAGTTTCGCTTCTTTTAAACTTAATTTTTCCAACAAGTCCGACAATTCAGGATTATCTTTACAAAAATCAAAACAAGTCATTTCATCGATTTCATTTTTCATTCTTGGATCTCCACCAGCTCGTATGAGAATCTGGATAATTTCCGGGTTTTTGTACAATACAGCGAGATGAAGTGGTGTAACCCCATTTTCACTTGCTTTGAAATTAGGCTACAATTAATTAATTATAAAGCACATAATTACAATTTATTCAATGTTCAATTTGATGTTATAAATATGAATATTGTTTCCTTACATCAGCATTGTACTCTAGAAGTTGTTGAACTATATCCGTCGAATTGAGTCCGACAGCAATATGAAGTACGGGAAGTTCATAAGATTCCAGGCATTGATTTAGGTTGATGTGATATTTGGACATTATTGTCTTCACTAATTCTACATCCTCTGCTTCCACTGCTTCATAGAGCTGTATCAATGGTCCAGTACCACCAGTTCCATTCTGATTAGCAGTATTACTCATTTTGTATATTGTATTTTCATTTCTTAACTTAAAATAGGCACTAATAATAATAAAGGCAGGAAATGTTTGTTATTGAACACCAGACTTGTAGACAGCGTCAACGAAATTAACGTATAAAAGTAAAAGTTGTAAGTTGATTAGATAAAAATTGAGTCACCCACCACAACACAGCCCACAGCCGGCTACTGGAAGTTTGTTTTTGTTGTCGGTTGGGCAAAAAGGCGTCCCTAATTTTTCTTTTGCATGTATGGACATATTTTTACATTTCAAGAAATAAAATTAAATGATACATGTATTAATTCAAACAAAATAAACATAATTAAAATTAATTATGAGAAAAACTATTTTCGTTTAGAAATTGTGGTTTATAACTATAAATCTAATGATTGAATCCAAAAAAAAATGATAAATGAAAGTTACAAAGTTCATTACAGGATTCAATAAAACAGAATTTTCACAACTTCTTTTACTGCGCATGCCTCACATCTACTACGTCACGTTTACAATAAATTCCTAATCCTACAACAAGTACCGTTTTTTTACTAAAAATTCCTTTGAGTTGTAAAATTAGTTAAGTTCATAAACGGCAGATCGGCACTGTCAACCCAAGCCAACAAATACACCCTTAACTTTTATAAACTTTCAAGTGGCGTCTATATTTAGAATCCAGAAAAACAAGGAACTGTTTAATGACAACACTAGTTGATAAAATTTTGTTATTTCGTATATGCTAATAAATGGGATCGTTTTCAGTTTGTTCCGCTGAATACTGGATTGCTTTTAAAATGAAGTTTTAATTTTGTAAAAAGCGTTAGAAAAATTTCATTATTGTCAATTGCTTCTTATAAGAAGTCCTTTCTTCTATACTTCGTTGAATGTAAACGATTATGCCTGAAGTGAGATTTTTGTGTATGACTGATAAAGGGGGTTAAATTCATTTCCAAATAAAATAACCTTGGTCTTTGCTCTCTCTTTATATTTTTATTATTAAACAAGAATAATACTCCTATCAATACTACAGCTCTTGTATTTTAACAAAACATTACAATTTATAATGTGGCAGGTTTTAAAAACTGTAGGACGCTCCTCAGCGACACTGAAAAATGTCACATGTCGACAACTGCCAATATGTCAACGCCTCTCGTCAACATACGTCTCTCCCATGCCTGACGCTTATTACAATGAAGAACAACGTGAAATGCAGCGAGTATTTTCAAAGGTAGAAAATTGAAATATTATATTTGTATTATTTTAAGAATATTTTTTTAATTCATAGATAATTGACACCGACATCAATCCATTCGTAGATGAGTGGGAAAAGGCTGAACAGTTTCCTTCACATGAGCTTTTTAAAAAATTGGCAAAAAATGGATTTCTTGGTGTTAACAAACCAACTGGTAATTTTACATACGTGAATACAGCATATTGTTGGATTGTAAGAAAATGATTTCAATTTAAGAATATGGTGGACTTGGACTTAATTACAAATACCAAGCAGCTATAATTGAGGAATCTGGAAAAATTAACTGTGGAAGCATTCCTATGGCTTTATTAGTCCAGTGTGACATCTCACTCCCAGCACTTATGAAGTATAATCCATGTAGTTTAATTTTCATGTCAATTGACCTCTGATACAATTTTTAGCTTTGGAAGTGACGAATTGAAGAAAGAGTTTCTGACTCCATCAATTGCTGGAGATTTTGTTGCTTGTTTGGGAGTTAGTGAACCTGGCGGTGGCTCTGACGTTGCTAGTCTTAAGGTTCGAGCAAAATACTGCAAAAAAATTGAATGTTTTAAATCTTAAAGTTTGTGATTTTATAATTTAAGTAGACCACTGCAGTTCGTAAGGGAGATGACTTAGTGATCAATGGTCAGAAGATGTGGATTACGAATGGAATGATGTCTGACTGGATTTGTCTTCTTGCAAATACATCCCAAGGCCCTGCTCATAAGAACAAGTCCTTAATTTGTGTACCAATGAATTCTAAGGGTAAAAATAGACGAAAAAAAATACTTGCAATTTTTTAATGTTAATTTTTAACTTTAGGTATTTCCAGAACAAAAATCCATAAAATAGGAATGCACTGTTCAGATACTGCTCAAATATTTTTTGAAGACGTCCGAGTGCCTGCTAAAAATATCATAGGTGATGAAGGTCAAGGGTTCATGTATCAAATGCTTCAAGTTAGTTGATCAAAAATGTTTTTCAAACTGTCAAGCATTAATTTGAATTATCGGTTTTTAGTTTCAAGATGAACGTTTAGGTGGATGTCTATCCATGTTAAAAGGAGCAGATAGAGCAATCTCTGACACAATTGACTATACACGACAAAGGCATACATTTGGAAAACCAATCATTGACAATCAATATGTACATTTTAAGCTCGCTGAATTAGCGACAGAGGTTGAGCTTCTACGAGCTTTGACTTACAATGCTGTTGGTAAATGCTTTAGTAGTAACACTTTAGAATGTTCATACTTACTTTGAAACCAATAACTTGTCTCTATTGTTTTCAGATACTTACGTCGAGGGTGGAAATGTGACAAGAACAACAACAATGGCTAAATTAAAGGCTGCAAGACTAATACGTGAGATTGCAGATACATGTCTTCAGTTTTACGGAGGAATGGGATATAGTAGCGAAACCCTTATTTCTCGACTATACCGTGATGGACGTCTTTTTTCTATTGGTGGAGGAGCTGATGAAATTATGCTTGGTATCCTTTGTAAACTTATGGGAATTCTACCTAAGCCATCCAAATAAACAATAATACTCATCAAAAGTGCAATTGATATCATTATAATAGCCAAAAACATTGAAAACATTCGATAAACCATTTTGGTAATTTCGAATTTAATTTCTCCCATGCGGTATTTAATTGTTAAAAACGTCTCCACAAACACTTAGGATAAGAACAAGAATCACGTTTTAACTTTTCGTCATACCAGCATCTCTTATAATAATCATCTTTTATAACAACCTGTTGGTGGTAAACTTTCAGAGTGGGTATTATCTTCTGGATCTATTAAGTAAAGTTTCTAATTAGATTATTTCAAGTTAGTAAACCTTAACCTGATTTGTATACCTGTTGTAACGTTGCCGTGTTGGTGAAGGTAAATACATCATGCAAACACAGACAATTTAATTTCTTCATTCTATTTGTAATAGCCAAATACTCCAGTGCATTAAAAAACTCTAAGCTTGGTCCGATAATTCTAAGAAACTCCAGAGCTAAAAATCAATGTTTTATTTTTTAAACATATTTCAATATTAATTTGATTTTATACCTTGCATATCTGCCAAACTTGGGCCATATATATTTTCTTTTCCATCACTTTCCTTGCTTCTATCAAATCCAGTTAATGCTTGCCATAACTTGTCTCCATACACATCATTATCGAAAAATCGAAGACTCAGTTCCTTAAGTGTTAACATTCTTGTAAATATTAACTCCAAATGCTGTAGTTGTGGTTCCATATAAAACTCAAGTTTTGTCAAATTAGGAAATACTTTGATAATAGTATGCAGAAGTATTTTGCAATCATTATTATCAGTTTCTGGAAAATATGATTTACTTTCTTTTAATACAAGTCCTGTTACATTCGGAAGTACTTTATCCTTGTTGAGTAATTTAGTAACCAATGGGCTAAGCTTTACTAAACGTACAAATGGAAAATCAAATGAATTAAGCAGTGGTGAATCTATGTAACAGCACTCCAATGCTTTCATCCTTGGGCATTGAAAAGGTTGATCGATGTATAATTCCAAAACTTTGAGCGTTTGCGACTGGGATTCTAGGAAGGCGTATAGTTTATCAAAATCTGATTGAACTGTTGTTGTTAGGTTGCTGCTGTGATAATTAAGCTTTAAATATTCTAAATTCAGGTTGTGCAATACTTCTATTTGTTCTGAAATTCTGGGAACGTGCAATAGTAATTCTTTGAGTTTTGGAAATTGACCCTGCACAAATTGCTTAATAAACACGTTTCTTAATACAAATATCTTCAAACAGGTTAAATTTGGTAGATAAGGAATGGTCACGTCCCAAATGGTTAATTGTCCCGTTAATAGTATGAATAATTTTGATAGTTTCTTTGAAAAATGATAAACGAAGTCGTTAAAATGTTCCACGCCGTAATTAGCATAATTATACATTGTTAAACTCTCTATTTCAATTCGTTTAGAAGCTGCCAAATCTAAAATAACTTTGTCCAAAACACTACCGTATCTATAATTGAGTATTTTAATGGCGGTGGTGCTTAGTTTAAATACTTCTGGTACTGAAATTAACATTTCTTGAATCTCTGTCAAACCGCGTTCGCATCTGCTAATCACTTTTACACTCTTGATTGCTCGATTAGTTGTTAACATACTTTGAAAAACCTGTACGTGTACCGATGTATCTATTTCTAAAAAGATTCCTTCTTGTTGAGGTGTACAGTTTGGACATACTTCATCATTGTTTTGATTAGTTTCACTTAACCGTACAGTATTTCGTGAATTGCTAAGTAAAACTTGGATTTTATCTTGGTCACCTTTTACATCTGCCTTTCTGTTTTCTTTAAGTTTTATGTTTGCAGGTATGTCTTCTATCACTGATGACTCATTTAAGGTTGAAAAATAATATTTTTCTACGTATTCCCCATAAATATTTATAAATTCTTCACATTGATCCAATGTCACGTAGCGTAGATGGAAGTGAAAAGAAGTGAATATTGTTGGAAATGTAAAGCCACTTTCAGTTCTTGTTCTTATAATGTCTATTAACTGATTTATGTCTGTTTTCGTCTGGCTTTCCCAAATACTTCCAATTTCTGTTGGTATAATATCGTATTCATACTCACTTATTTCTGTTTGCGTCCGGCTTTCCCACATAAGCTTAGGTCTAAGATATCCTTCCACTACATTATTCAAGTACTTGTTAAGGAATCGTACCGTGCAGAGATCATGTACTGATAAATATCCAAACAACTCGTGGAAAATCTGAAAAAGAAATTATGATTCTTGTATTAAATTTTAAAATATAATTTTTTTAAAACTCTCAATCGTTATTTATTATTAATTGAATTATTTTTATTATGGTAAATTACCTCCGTCGGTAGCGCATTCATTGTTAACTGCTAACTTAAATTTAATTCAGTTGCTGTATCGTTAAAAGTCCTCTTACTAATTGTAAAGTACTACTTGAACTCAATTTTCAGACTATGGAATTCTGTCCCTTATTGTTATGGGGTACTTTATTTTAGGAAAATATCTTAATCCTTCTAAAGATAGCATTTACGATGGTCAAGAAAGGTTTGGTTCCTCTTTTCATATTTAAGAATTTTAATCCTAATTTGAAGCCCAAAATTCATTGCCTCACTTAAACAATTTTATTTTAAAAAATTACTTTAATCCCAATAATTTGAACTCGTTACAATTACAAAACTGAACCTGAACATAAAAACCTTAAAATTATTGTTGGATGTCAAATGTCAATCGTTCGTAAGGTCACTGCTCTTCAGTTTATCTTATCGTTGCGTTATTTCCTTGTTGCTACACAATCAGAATCAGAGTGGTTGTACTTGAACATACATGAGAAAATTGACAAAAAATATATTCTTCAAGGATTTAAACTTATTTTCCTCATATAAAATTACTTTTGGCCAGTCAAATATTATTAACAATTTCTATTTCATAATGTACTAGTATTGAATCGAAGTTTGCTTCTGCTTCCGATACGTTTGCTTATTAAAATGCTGTCACAATTTTCAAGATCAATTAAATTCAGTGGGAAATGCAGTAAAATATTAAAATCATTTTCCAGCATTCGAGCTTCTTCAACTTATACTTCACCTTTACCTGATTCATATTACAATGCAGAACAATTGGAAATGCAAAGTGTATTTTCAAAGGTATGAAAATGTTGCTTACATGAAAATGAATTTAAAATTATACTGTTAATTTGTTAGATCATAGACACTGAAATAAATCCATATGTTGATGAATGGGAAAAGGCTGAACAACTACCATCTCATGAACTGTTTAAAAAACTTGCAAAATCCGGATTTCTTGGGATTAATAAACCAACAGGTACTGCATTAACTAATTGCAAATTATACTTAAATTCTAACGTAACATTTGATATAGAATATGGAGGTCTTGGATTAAATTACAAATATCAAGCAGTCATTATCGAGGAATCTGGCAGAATTAACTGTGGAGGCGTGCCCATGGCTTTTTTAGTCCAGACTGATATCGGTAAGTAAGAAATTATAATGAAAATATTTCTATTAAATTTATTGTAATAATGCATTGTTTTTGCAGCTCTTCCGGCACTCACGAAGTAATATCACTAAAATCACTTTGTAAAAAATTAATTAAAATGAATAATTTAATCAAGGTATGGAAGTGAAGAATTAAAGCAACAGTTTCTAACCCCTTCCATAGCTGGAGATTATGTCGCCTGTTTAGCTGTTAGTGAACCAGGGGGTGGCTCTGATGTGGCAAGTCTTAAGGTAAAGTTATTAAAATATTTGCAGAATTTAGCATAATAAAAGTCTTCAAGAATCATTAATAATTAATTTTTAGACTACAGCAGTAAGAAAAGGTGATGATTTACTTATAAATGGTCAAAAAATGTGGATCACAAACGGTTTAAAAGCTGATTGGATTTGTCTCCTTGCAAATACATCTCAAGGACCTGTTCATAAAAATAAGTCGCTTATATGTGTGCCTACAAATATTAAGGGTAAGGTGTGCAATTACAATTTTTTACATTGATTAATAATATTAATTCTAATAACATTAAATTTTTTAGGAGTTTCACGGACAAAGATTCATAAAATTGGAATGCATTGTTCGGATACTGCCCAAATATTTTTAGAAGACGTTCGAGTACCTGCGAAGAATATAATAGGCCAAGAAGGCCAAGGATTTATGTACCAAATGTTACAGGTGAGGTGACAGAGTTAATATTTATGCCTACAAATGTTTAAGAAGCTGTGGGTTGAATGAATTGGCAAAATTTTAATTGACCATTTCAGTTCCAAGATGAAAGACTGGGTGCTTCTTTGGGATCGTTAAAAACTTTAGATAAAGCGATTTCAGAAACAATCGATTATACAAGACAGCGACATACTTTTGGAAAAGCAATCATAGACAACCAATATCTCCATTTCAAACTTGCAGAATTAGCAACAGAAGTCGAGTTGCTACGAGCTTTGACTTATAGAGCTGTTGGTAAGCAAAGGATTCACTCCATTTAGCTTCATAAAGTGATCAACATTTTTATAAACCATGCACAGATACATACGTCGAGGGTGGAGACGTGACAAGATTGACAACAATGGCCAAATTGAAAGCAGCTCGTCTACTACGTGAACTATCAGATGCATGTCTTCAATTTTACGGGGGAATGGGATATAGTAGTGAATTGCCAATTTCTCGACTCTTCAGGGATGGTCGCCTTTATTCTATTGGTGGAGGGAGTGATGAAATTATGCTCAATATAATTTGCAAACTTATGGGAACATTACCTAAGGGCAATAAATAAGTGATTACATTACAAACAATCAATTGGTATTATTTTTCATGTGAAAGAAATTAAATCTAAATCAATCGTAAAAATTTTGTTCGTTGACCTCAGGAATTATTACTTATTTTACAAAGTGTAAAATTTCAGCCCTCCTTTTTAACACAAAGGGGTGAGTTTTGCATTTGAGTGGTATAATTTATGTAACAAAATTTATTGCTTAGGTAGCAGAAATCGGAATGAGAAACAAAGGACAGTTAGTAATTTGATGATCTTTAAAAAATTACTTGGCACCTGTCTCGGTCGGATGTTATGTCGTGGTGATGATACTAATAATAACGAGGGGGTCAAATCAATATTTTTAATAGTCATTTCTCAAGTTTTTATTCATCTCTAAATTCGCATTGGTCATGCATCATTTCATATCAGACTTTGACACTGCTATCAGCATTATTTGCTGTAAGCAACCAATATTTCAAATCTCTTAAGTTAAGTGCTTCACTTTTATAAGTTTACATCATAAAAATTTCTTTAGGGTGTCTTCTGCTTCTTGTTTCAATTACTGTGTTTTTCACATCTTTGAAAATGTTTAGTGGGCTTCAGATGCTTATGGGTGGTGGTTATGAAACTTTTGATGACTTAGCACGTCCAATTTCTTCAGGAATTGTCCATCGAAGACCAAAGGCAAGGGTTCAATTCAGTTGGAATGAATATCAACTTCCACGTGTTGGACGATTGGAATCTTTAACAATAACAGTAAGTCAATTGTTGACAAAGTCTAAACAGTAAGGAACATGAACTTTTCAATTTGTAAATTAATTTTAGTCCCATTTTTTATGAACATTAACAGTAGCTTTAAAGTATAACAATCGCTTATTTATTTATTTATTTGCTTATTTTAGTTTAAGCTTACTTGTAAGGTGTTTTAAATTGTTCGAATTCGTAACATGTAATCAAGTTTTATCAGTTCGATTTTTCAAAGTATTTCTTCTCTTACATGAATAAAAATTTTTCCAAATTTCTTTTGTAGTATTTAAATTCAAATGGAACACCTTATAAACTAACGATAGACGATGAAGACATGGTAAAAGTAACAATCAAACTCAATTCTGATGATAAAGATTTCCATGATCCAACTGGAATTTTCTCCGAAGTTGGCTTCACAATGACCAATCCAGAACCTAATATTCATCATATCCAATTCAATACAAAGAAATCCGGAGTGTATATTACATCAATTCGAATTTACGAAACTCACATTACAGGCAGTCCTTTCTTTCAAAAAGTCATAGCTGGACCAATGCATACTGAAAAATCGATGCTCCTTGGAACGTATCCACCTCCTGCTTTTGGAATCTCAGAGGAACTTAAATTGACTCTCGAAATCCGAGATTCATTTGATAATCTCTGCCGAGGGATTAAAGATGTTGATACAGATGTATTCAACTTAACGATTGAACATGTAATTATTTTGGAATTACACATTATGAAATGCTAAAAATAATACAATGATTCTTATAGACTGACAATCGTGATCATGGTAAAATGCTCAATGATGGGGATTTTGAGGTATGGTTTGCCCCTGGAAGTCCTGGAAAAATGATAATTGGAATTCGTGTCCTTAAACCTGGAATATTCTTGGCTCGACTTGAATATGAAAATCGTCTTATTCGTAATGGAATTTTTGAGTTAGTAGCTCTATACAGTTCTGAAATGTTGACAGTGAAAGCTTTCTCTCACTCTGATTCTCATTCATTGGCTCCTTATACTTTTGAAGCGGAATTCCAAGAAGACATTCTTCCAAAACAACCTCACAATAATTCCAGCTCTCGACGAAGCAAATCCAATATTGAAGAGATACAAAGGAAGAAAAGCAGCTCGAAATCTAGCAAGACTAGAAGCTCACGAAGAGCTTCATCTTCCTCAGATATTCTTTTGAGGAAGTCTCTTGTTTCTGTTGTCCTTTCAGAGAAAAATGTGTTTGTTAATAAGAAATTTTGGAAATTTTTCAACAAAAGGATCAAATCTGGAAAAGTTTCCCTCAATACCAAAGTATTTATGATCAAAAGAAAATATTTCTTTTTTAAAAAATTCTACAATAGCAATTATTTTTTAGATCGTCGTCAATTCCGTTGATATTGTACGAGATAAAGCAACTTTTGAAATTTCTGATGGTATCTCCGCTAAAATTGAGCTTACAGTTTCAACTAGTGCTTTACGTATTGCTTGTGCAATTATCTTTGGCTTCATTCGTCATAAATCAGGTATAGATTTTTATTTTGACATCGGGTTTATGGAGTCTTCAGACATCTTATCTTAACTCTGACATAACTTAACGGAATTTATTTTATTGAATTTTAATTTATTTTATTGGAATAACCAAACCAAAAATTATTATTGATCTGAAAAAAAAACCTGATAAGTTTAAATGCTATTAAATTATTGTTCATTTCCAAAAAAAATTATATGACGTGGATTCTTCAAAAAGAATCCCTGTCATTATCATTTGAAACCTTGTTGATTTTGAACAAGATCGGTTCAGTCTGGATGCTAAGCAGCAAGGAAAACCACCAATTTGGCAGGGGTTTCTGTAATAAAAACTGTGCATTTCCAAAAAGGGAAGCGAACAACTTTTCCAATTTTTTTGGGAATGAACAATTTTTCCATTTTTTTGGAAATGAACGAATATTTTTTTTTTGAGAAATCGGATGTTGGGCTCCTGGCGTTGTTCAATGAGTTTTTATTATTGATAATTGAAGACAAAAAAATATTGTTATAATTTTATTACAATTCCAGGAAGCATTGGAAACTTCTCAGATAAAGTGAATTATTTCTACGAAGTATTGAAAAGTCCATACGAGCATTTGCATCAAAATTCTGCTTATCTCGATATCTACATTGATAGGAAGGATGTCCTTCTTTCTGTAATAATTTATTTTTTTAATATAATTAAATTGAAACTTTTTTATGTTAATTTGATGAATTTAATTTGTGATGTGACTTTTATAAATTTATGTTCAGGCTTTCTATGAATGTCAGCGTCTTTGGAAGAAAGACTGGTACAGACACTTCAAGGTGGAGTTTGAAAATGAACCAGGAGTTGACGGTGGTGGTATTCGTCGAGAATTTTTCGAGGTCCTTTGTACAGAACTATTCGAATCTTCAGGATTGTTCAGTCCTATTGGAAATTCACGTCTCGTTCATCCAAATCCGGATGCTAGGAAAAATTCACGTTGGTCTGGAAAGATGTATTACCAAATTTGGGAATTTTGCGGTCGAATTGTAGGAAAGACCCTCTTTGAATCTGCCATGGGTGGACCTTACAAACTTCAAGTCAAAGCTAAATTCAGTCGCTCATTCCTGGCTCAAATTCTTGGACTCAATCCAAATTATAAAGTAAGCATAAAACCGAAATCTCAAAAATTAATAATTAATTGTTTTATTTCCATTTTCAGTATTTTGAACATGATGATCCTGAACTCTACACTGGAAAAGTGAAGTACATCTTAGAAAATGACATAACATCAACGGGGGAAGTTCTCCATTTCGTGGATGAGGAATACGACGAAGGAAAAGTTAAAGTCATTGACCTTGTACCCAACGGATCCACCAAACTTGTCACAGAAGGGAACAAAGTCGAATATTTAAATGCCATCGCATTGTATCGACTTCGAAATCGCGTCTATCGTGAAATCGCACATTTTCTTCGAGGACTCAATTCAATTATTCCTGAGGATTCTCTTTGTGCTTTTGATGAAAATGAATTAGAACTTCTAATTTGTGGAAAGACAACTTTTACCCTTCAGGAACTTCAGAAATATCATCGTTTGGGTTATGAGAACTTTAAATCAAGTTATGCTGCCAAGCATGCTCGGATTATGAATTGGTTTTGGATTACTGTTGGAAATATGAGCGAGGATGAAAAAGGGCGATTACTTCAATTTATTACTGGAAGTTCAATATTGCCAACAGGTGGATTAAGAAGACTTGTCCCTATTATTGAAATTAAACCAGTTGAAGAAATTGATAGATTTCCACAAGCAAGTGTTTGTAGCAATTTATTAACCTTGCCAGATCAACGAGACTTTGATACTTTTGAAAAGAGACTTTTACTAGCTATTACTGAAGGGTGTCAAGGATTTGAAATGATTTGAATAAAATAAAATTGTCAAAACTCAATCAACACCAAGTATAGAATGGATAATGAAACTTTAAATTTCTTAACATCTTACTACAAAATTAATATTTAAAAATTAAATGTCGTGAAACTGTACACTCGACAGGGGTTAAAAAATATATGACACGCCAGGCGAGTTCGTCTTTTGTTGTTTCATTTCTTGCATCCAGCACCTCCTGGACACCCTTTACAATCTGCTGGTTTCCCCATTTGGCCTATTTGACATAAATCAAATCATACAAAATTAATGAAACTTGAATAATAAATTCTAATTTTTTTCAATTTCATAATTTAAGAAAAACTTTTTTTAAAAAATGTTTTAATAAATTTATGACCTGTTTTGGGGCATCTTTGTTGGTCAGCATTTCCCCACTGGGAAGATCCACTGTTTCCTGTTGTAATTGTAAACAAGGAAAGATAAAATTAACAATGAATCAACTTCCTTTTCATGATCTAAATTAGAGATGTAAGTTTACCTTTATTAGAACTATCTGAGCTTCCCCATCCGCTCTGTTTCTTATCCTTATCCATTTTTTGAAAAAATTCAAAATTACAATAAATTATTATTGATATAAGTAAAAGGATTCGTTATTTGAGTGAAGTAATTTTAAAGATTGAAATGAAAAATATCCTGATGGTGACAGAAAAATAAATAATACACTACGCATTTACAAGGAGATGACTCTGTGGATAACCCATTGTCCGCTGGTTGAATCTGGCCGAAGGCAATGTCAAAACCTCTCCTTCATTCTCACAAGCTTTCTGGTTAAAAATAGACCCATTATTCCACATATATCATTTGTCATTTAACACAACCCTAAATATTTAAGTAGCTTTGGATATGGATTGGATTTTAGTTTAATGAACTCAGGCAGATGTGAAATTTTTTAATGAGGTTACACATAAAGTTTTCAGAAATTTTTTCAGTATTACAAATCCTGGCATCGTAATGAAAATGATTGGCCATTGATAAATGAGGTACAATTCAATATTGGCCATAAATTGAAATGACTGCAATGGTTCATCCTCGCATTGGCATCTGAATGAAATTCACAGGTTATAAGAAACATTAAAAACTTTCGCTTTCTCAATAAACATTTGATCAATGAAGTAGATCATGAGTCCAATTCTTAAATGCAAACAAGGAATTGTCACTTAAAATCATTATCAACTACTTCCATACAATCCGAACTGTTAAAGGAAAGGGAAATGATTTGTTGAAACAACGGGACTAAAATTCATACCAAAGATCCTTAATTTTTTTTATCCTTCTTTATGTTAATTTAGATCCTATAAATTGAGGTGTTCCAACATAAATTCGTAAATCAGTTATAATAATTGAAACGTCGTTTTTCAAAATGAATTCTTCAATTTTACAATTCGTATATTTATCCTTAACTTTTAGCCTTCTTTCATTAAGTTTTAAAATTGTAGCATCAAGTGATGATGTAGAAGACGAAAATCTAGAAGAACTTTCTGAAGATATCCATGAAAATGGGAATAGAAATAGTCGATTATGTAAGTTTAGTTTTTTATTGAATTTATATCATTTAAATTAGTTAATTAAGCCACACTCTTCTTTATCTCATTGTTTTAACCTTCAGTTCGATTTCCATTTTACTCATTTCAAAGAGTTGGATTTGGAAATGTCCTTGGAGGATCTCGTTGTATAGTTGATGAAGGTGACCAGCTCAAAGAACGCCATGGTTTATGTCTCTTAGGGTAATGAAAATGATGAATTAATTTAATTTTAATTGTTTA